>BQNB010126244.1:0-11778 GCA_026074375.1 Tanacetum coccineum
GGGATATGGAAGTTTAGGTTGATATGAATTAGGCTCTGGATAAATAGGCTCTTGAACAGTTTCCTTAGCTTTTGGTTTCGGAATTTCAATAAAAATGAAATCATAATCCTCCGGAGGTGGGACTTGTGCGGTACTTTCTGAACTTGGTTTTTTGCACTTTGTCCATTGACGTCTCCGGGTTTCATTCGGGTTCCTTTGGAGGAGTAGAAACAACAAGAGGAGTCGAAGGTCCTTTACAAGTTTTACCACTTCGGGTGGTAATAGCATTAACATGCTCGTGAGGGTTAGTTACTGTTTGACTTAAAAGAGTACCTGAACTTGAAGACGAAGCGGTATTGGAACTTATGAACTTAGAAAGCATTTTCGTTAAATTTGTCATCTGGTTTTGTAAACCTTGGCCTTGATTTTGCATATTCCTCAATAGAGCATCATTAGCCTTGACATAATTCTCAAAATCGGTCTTTGAAACACCTTGCATTTACGGAGCGGGAGCTTGATAAACCGGGGTTTGATTAGTCGGAGGTTGATAAACTTGTCCTTGGTTGAAGTTATTTCCACGGTTTTGATTGAAATTGGTTCCTCGATTTTGGTTGAAATTATTTCCCTGATTTTGATTGAAACGGTTTTGATTGTTTTGAATCGGAGGAAAACCAGGAGGTCGGATTTGGTTTGCAACCATCGGAGGTCTAGAATTGGTATTTCCTTGATTAAAATTGGTTGCAGCAGCTTGTGAAACATACTCTTGAATGTTGTCTCGATAAATGTTACCATTGGTGGTTGGACAATTTCTATAAGAATAAGCACCTCCACAAGTTACACAACTTTGCTCGACCGCTTTTATGGGTGCGGGAGCTTGGGCTTTTTGTTTGTCGATAAGCATAGTCTTCATCATATTCTTAAGTTCAAAAACTTCGATGTAAGAGCAGTAACATCTGGTGAAATTCCAGAAGTAGATGAATTCGAACTCACTGTTGGGAATTAAAAGTCTTCTTAATATTGTTAAATACTAATGCTACTAGTCAATAATAAAAGAGAAGTTTCAACTAGAGACATTAATGTTGATTGAAGACATTAATGATGATTGAAGACTTTATATCATTAGCATTCAAAGCATTGTAAAACGTATCTAATTGATGTAATTCTGAAAATCCGTGATGTGGGCATGCTCGAAGAAGGTCATTAAATCGATCCCAAGCCTCATAAAACGATTCATCAAATCTTTGTTGAAATCTCGTGATTTCGTTTCGAAGATTTGTCGTTTTTGAAGGAGGAAAAAATTGATTAATGAATTTTGAAACAAGATCATCCCATGTCAAAATTGATCGAGGAGGTTTTTTTTTTTTTTTTTTTTTTTTTTTTTATTTCTTTCCTAGCCACATCCGGGCTGAACCTCAAGAGAAAATGGGAAAAAGCATAAGCTTAATTGACGGCACGGGATATCTCGGGAATTCACATGTTGAAGTAATCTTATTGAAATAACGATGTGAGCCATGTGGATCCACTTTAATCATGTTAGAAAAACTCTTGTTTGAACAAGATTGAACAAAACCATGCTTTAACTCAAAGTAAGCATTGATATCAGTAATTACAATTGCAATCCTCTACCCCTCGTGGTGTGCATGGAGTAATAGTGTCATATCCGGTTATCAGCCATCGGAACTAGGGGAGGATTAACAAAAGGTTCTTCTAAATGAAATGGTTCTACAACAGCCGGTTGGGCCTGTTGCTGATGGTTACGGTTGCGGGTTTGAGAACGAGTGCGTATGCACAAAGTAGAAAAAGAAAATTTAAACAATTTTTTTTTTAAAATTTTTAATTTTTTTTAACATGTCCGAAAAATTGCTTATTTTGAACCAAATAATCAAATTTACTTTACGGTAGCTCTTAAAAATTTTACTTTTTAAGGTGAGCCGTATTTCGTAAATGACACAAATGGTAAGTTTTTAAATCTTTGATTCGAGTTGGGAACTTACTAATGGATAATACCTCAATTGAAGGTATTATTTGTTGGTGTTCTTTTACCAACTTTGTTTATTTTTTTATTTTTTTTTATTATGGACAATTTTTTATATTTTTGATTTTTTTTTTATTTTTTATTTTTTATATGATAATTATACTAAAAGAAAGGAAAAATATTTTTTACTTTTTGTATTTTATAATTTTGTATTTTATTAATTTATTAAAAAAAAACAAAACTTTCAAAAAATGAAAGGGTCTTCAAATCACGATCAACAAACATCAAACGAGAGAATTTTAATCACAAATACCCGGCAACGGCTCCAAAAATTGATTGTAATTATACTATACTATATTAATACACAAAAGTATATGAAATAAATTCCCAAGTTGCCCTTGAAAATATTTCACACACAAATATATAATAATACGATACGTATGTTTTCCGATAAGTACTTTTCCGAGTCGTTTCCCCAACGATTTGTGAAATTGAAACCACGTTTGATGTTCGGACAATGATTTGAATTAGAAACAAAGGTTGATTTGATTATCTACTTTTAAAAATTAAAATAAACAACTTTTAACAATTAAGCACGAGGACAAATAACGGGAAACCAAATTTTAACTAAAAACGCAAAACGGGACCCCTAAACGGAGGTCAAAAAAATCCTAAATTTCCATAATTTAAAACTCAAAATAAATTTTTCTTTTTAAATAGACTCCTAATTGACAAAATAGTAAGTTTAAAGAAAATCTAACAAAAAACGGAATGTAAAATGAGCTTAAAAACACGAAAAACGAGAACGGAAATGAATCATATTCTTTAAAAATTGAAATTTTGCAATTTTATCATACGGAAAGCAAAACTAATTTTCCTAGAAACTTTATGATAATAAAGAAATTTTATAAAAAGATTTATATTTTTTTGATTTATTTTTTCTTTTTTTTATGAATTTTAAAGTTTTTAATAAAAATAATTTTGTTTTATAATATACTAAAACTAATTCTAAAAATTCTAAAAAGAAATAAAAAAATAGCGTGAAATAAAAGAGACCTAGGAAAAAATAAGCTTGATTACACAGCTTATCGAATAAGCTGTGTAATAAGCTTAAAACAGCTTATATGATAAAAGGAAGATACTAGTAGTATATAATAAAATTTGATATGTATAATGAATAAAGGACCCAAGGCAACGATGGTTAGAGGGTGTGTGTGTTGTGTTGCTATAAAGGTTGAGGGTTTTGTTCGTCTTCCGGTCGGGGTTTGTGCCTTGATCTCCCCGATTTTCCATTACCTTTTTTTTTTTTTTGAAAAATTATAAACGCAAAGTTGTAGAAAAGCTATAAACTAACAATTTTTATAAAAGAAGCTTTTTATGAAATCTACTGAATAAGCTGAAAAAGCTAAATAAGACAAAACACTAACTTTTTAAAATTTTGAACACTTTACTGCTTAACTATGAAATAAGCTAACAAGCTACTTAACAAATTGAATAAGCTATAAGAACTGAAACTAAGAACCTAAGGAATAAGCAGAGAACTTAAATAAGCTAAAGGGATTGAGCTTATTAGCTAAAAAAGGCTAAATGGAACGGACTAAGTGATGCTAGTCAGTCATCCTGAAGAGCCTACTTTGGGCTTAAAATTCATCATTTAAACAGATCCTTATGGAAATAAGCTTTGCACCTACTTAAAGCTTAGCTATTGAGCTTCTTAAAACAATAATTAGAAAACATTTTGAAATCCAAATGAGTACTGAAAAAGCAATAAGAAAAAGCTACAGACTACTCTTGATATTTTTTGATTTTTAATGAAAAAGCTAATAAGCTAACACTACTGACTTAATAAGCTCACGTTAATTTAACTCACTTAACATATAGTTTTAGGACAAAGAATTAACACAAAAGCTTAAAGAAAATAACCAATATAAATCCCTTTAAAAGACTTTAATAGAAACTGAAACCAAACAGACCTACAGGACTCTTTGAGCTTAAATTCTAATAAGCAAACATTGAAACTTAATGCCTTAGTGGCTTATATTTTTAGATACCTTATACTAATAGCTAATTAAACCAAAACTTTAATAACTATTTTGAAATACAAATGCTTAATGAAATATCTAATTGATAAGAATAACAGCTTGCAAACAGAATTTCACTATTTTGTTGTTTTTTTTTTTTATTTTATGAAAAGACTAAATAACAACTTTTTAGCTTAAAAACAGCTAAGAAAATAAAACACTTTTAAAGCAAAATAAGACCTTAAGTATCTATTTGACGTATCAACTAGTAGTGTATTAAAATCAAATGCTAAACTACTTTAACTCAATGAAAAATTAGATTGATCTGGCTTGTTTTGCTTTCAATACTACTGTGCACTTCGACCAAAAGCATAAACTATAAATCGTGAGACTTAGAAACTTATTTGGACATCTCAAGAACACCAAACTAAGAACAATGAAAGCAAAATTATTAGCTAGAAAATCAGTTAAGCTAAAATTTACTATCGTTGGACCTATAAGACACAGATTCAAATTTTTAAGCTAGATTTCTATAAATACTGTATGCTCAAATTTTTAAACAATCTAGAATCCTACTAATTTTACCCCAAAAAATGAAATTAAATTCAGTTTAGGCACTAAATGGTACAAAAGCAACACTTACTTTTGGTTAGTGATGCTGTGCCAAACACTCTCTTTAAACTTGATTTAATTTCCTTTTTAACTTATGAAATAGAGATTTTGTGTTAAAACTTAAATACAGGATATTGAAAAGATTATAACAACCTAAAACAAGCAATTATCAATAGCAAATAGCCAGAAACAATTAAGCTTCTAGCTATGCTAATATTTTTGAGTTTTTGGCAGTTTAATGAAATCATAACATCATGAAAAACTAAGATCTATGCTATAAAACTTAAAAACAGATATTCAAAAATATTTAATAAGCACAAATAGACAGAATTAAGCACAAATAAGCTAGACTATAAGCAGAATATAAGCTTATGCAAATTTAAAGCTAAGATACTCGAAAATTAAAGGAAACTTACAAAATCCTTAGCTAAACAAAGGCAATAGTGCTCAAAAGAGCTTTCAACAGCTCTAGCTTATCACAAGGATAAGCTAGTAAGGTCTTATGAACTCATCCATGGCTAGTTCATCATCCAAAAGCTCAAAATCCATTTAGCAAAGGTATTTGACTGATTTTTAGAGTTTAAATAGATTAGATGCTTATTATAACCTCAATTTGAGCTTAAAGACTCAAAGAGCTTGTATGAGCTTATTAGGAGCTTTTAAAACAATAACATGAGAATTTGAGGATTTAAAAACTTGTAAGGTAAAACGGATAGGTAAAAACAAAGAAAGATTTCATTAATATTAAAACTGATTACAATAAGGTGAAAGTAAATAGTACAATAAGTTGGAAAAGTTACACTACTTAAGCTTAAATTCTTGGAAATGACTAAAAATTACAATTAACTAAAAATTTTCAACTAAAAACTTGATATTGTGTGTGTTATTGTGAGGGCTATTTTTAGCCTGTAGAGATGCTCAAGTAATATAGCCCTATATCTTAGTCTTGATCTCTACCCTTCATATATCACCAATCATTGGATCCTTGATTTACACCGTTGGATTAAATGGGGTGTGCAGCACACGGATTGCCAGCGTGGCATTCCGTTTGTTAGACCTTGTGCTTCTTTTGTGTATAAAATCTCGCAACTCCCTCTCCCACTCTCTCCTCTCGCTCATCTTGGTGTCGTTTCCAGTGCACTCCAACGTCGCCCTTGTCATTCTTTGTGGGTTCCCTCCTCTAGCGCTTCCACTCCCACGCCGCTAGCGAGTTGGTCAGGACGTTTTCTTTTGCTACATCATAGCTTAGTACTTGAATTATGCTGCCACATCACCAATTTTAATTTGCCCCTTAATTTTGACTTTAGGTCAAACGGGGAAGGAGATGAATAGTAGTAACAAAATTTCCCGCGTTAAAATTATAACAGGGGTGGGTGTTTGACTCGGGGAAAACGGGCTTTGACCTGGGTTTGGGCTTGGTAATATTTAAAAAGGTTTGGGCCGGGTGTGTAGTGGGTTTGGGTTTATGTAAGAGTTAACGGGTGTTAACTCTTTATATATTAAAAAGTTAACACCGTTAGGGTTTAGGGGACTATTTTTGCAATTTGGTTTTCTTTGAGGGACTGATTTGGTATTTTTGGGTTTTGCTTTTTGTGGTTGACCATGTGCGACCATGATAGCATTCTCCCGGCTTTTGGACACTTAATTTCATTCCCGTGTCCGTATTTGTCCTGCTTTGACCGTTTTCTTATGATTTTTACAATATCCGTACTACACATTACAAGACAAACAAGCTAATATTACATGCATTTTAAGCACTATTTTTTGTCTTTTTAGGGTCTTTTTTGATATTAAAAACAGATATGTGTTTTCTCAAATTTAAGGAAAGTAGAACCGGAAAATCCCTTATATAGAGTATAAAGTGGTTTCGGTTTAACTTAGGGTTTTTGAAGGGAAGAGAGGGGGGCACCGAAAAAAATTTAGGGTTTTGGATTTTTCAATTGAATGATTGAAGAGTGAGGTGAAGGTGTGAGGGTATTTATAGGATTCAAACATTTCATAATGTTTGTAGGCAAGGAAACAAAGTTTCCTTTTCCTCCCCTTTCTCTTCCAACTGAACCAAACACCCCTCTATAACCCTTGGGGAGTTCGGCCAAACAATGGTTCCCCACGGGTTTGGGTTTTGTTCGTTTAAGTCCCTCGGGTTTATATTTTAAATATTCGTTATACTTTATTAAACAATTAATAGTAAATAACGATTATTTAATTATTGTCGTAAAGTAAAACATACTCTATGTGTTTAACGCATGTGCCCCCAATAGGCTCACGTATTTCTAACGTATAACTTGCGGAACCGACTACCATTTTCCAACAGCTCCCATTGGAGGCAGTGCTAGCGGAGATACTTATTTTATGGATCATTGGTCATCGTCTAGATAACCACATACAATTACCTTTAGATTAGAAATACTTGAGATAAATGTTTCAAGAACAATCTCAACTTATAATTTCTTGCTATAATCATCATCCCTTTGTTCTAGATACCCTTAAACCATGGATATGGATCCTAACTCATTCCATATAGTTTAAATTATGTTTCTCGTTATAGAGTTAATTCAGATTTACTAAATGTAATCAAGAATCATCTTGTATTACCCTTTGGGCACGGCCATGCAATTATCTGATTAATTCTGGAGAGGGCCCATGGTATCTTACTGCACATATCAAGTGGAGGAACTTTGTTGACTACAAGTGTTGTAAATGCAGCTTCCACATCACTTCTAGAATAGCCAAATTTATGACCTTCCTTATTCAGGTTTCATTTGATCTTAGAATCAAAAAGTGTTGATTTCCACACATGCAAAACCTTGCTTGTATCTCAATGTCTTAAATCCATTTTTGACATTTTATTCTGAGGAGATTCCAAAAGGAAATATTTTTCGAAGGGGGGGTATCTAATATGCATCCCTTGTGAATACCATGGTTTGGCGAGACTATGCATTTATTCAGTGATTTCATCCAATACTCACATTTTGGCCTTACATAACTTTTTTCCCATATTGTTAACCGGGAAATGGACATAATTTAGGATGATATAATCATTTCAAGGTTTTTAAAAATGCAAATATCGAATAATAGTTTTTATATGATTGAAAAACAAAAATACCTAATGTATTCTTCATTCATCATTAATTAAAAACTGGCCTTACAATTTCTATATTATCCATAATACTAATAAACACAGATTTTCATGAATACTACTTGCTGGTATCATTTCATTTTCTCAGTCATTTCTGTATGTTTGTGAAAATGCTTTAAAAGCCTTTGTAAAAAGGGTCAGCTATGTTGTCATTCTGTGTCTAACTTTATCTTCTTAACATCACCATATTTTTATGGTTTCTCGTAGATTGTGAACTTTTGGGCGAAAATGTCGCTGCACCTTGTGTGATTTCTGATCTTTCGCTTTTGCTATGGCTCCAAGTTTTATCACAATTCTTCTTTATTGGTTCTTCGATTATGGAACTACACCAAGCCCAGTGAATGAATTTTTGAATCTATACAGCCTCTTTCGATGCATCAAAGGCAGCGATATATTTAGCATATGTAGATGAAGTAGCAAAAATGCTTTGCTTTGTGCTTTCTATAGTAAACATCACCTCCATCTAAAAGAACACATATCCTGTCTGTCACTTTATGTCATCAACTATCCGTCAGATACCAGCATTTGTAGTCAGCAAGAAAATCCCTGAGCTATCGTTTCTTTTCACCTCTGTAACAAGAACATATCCTAGTATTGCGAAGATCTTAGAATGTTCTTACCAGCGGTCCAGTGAGCTTCACCTGGATTCTTGAATTGAAATGGCTTCGTTATGGTTATGCTGAGCTGAACGCAACATCAGGTCGGTACAATCTCACAACATACATAATTGATCCAACAGCCGAAGCATATGAGATATTTTGCATGCGCTGAATTTCAGCAGGTGTTGAAGCACCTTGTGATTTGCTCAATTTAAGCTTTTCTTGCATTGGGATAGTGCCACGTTTGGAATTCTCCATATAAAATCTTTTCAAGACTTTATTAATGTAAGCGCTTTGACATAAACCAATTAATCGCTTTGATCTATCTCAATAGATCTTGATTCTAAGAATATATGTAGCTCTCCTATAATCTTTCATAGCAAAACATCTTTTCTTCCAAGGTAGGATTTTACATCTTGTAACATTGGAATATTGTTTCCCATGATTAATATGTCATCGACATACAAGATCAGGAAAGTGACATAACTCCCACTAGCTTTTACATATACACATGGCTCATCACGATTTTGATTAAATCCAAATTTCTTGATCTCATCATCAAAATGTTTATTCCATTGCTTAGATGCTTGCTTAAGTGCATAAATGGAACGTTTCAGCTTGCATACTCGGTTTGGAAATTTCTGGCTGACAAAACCTTTAGGTTGCTCCATGTATACCTCTTCATTGAGATATCCATTGAGGAAGGCAGTTTTGACATCCAAATCATTCCATTGTCATAAATCGAGTAATGGCTCTTATAAGATCCCTAATACGCTCTATATGATCGCAACAGGATAAAAGGTTTCTTCATAACCAATCCTTAGGGTTTAAGTGAAGCCCTTTGCTACTAGACGAGCTTTATAGGTATGTACAGCTCCATCTATGTCGGTCTTCTTTTTTAAGAGCCACTTATGACCAACGGTTTTTCCATTAGGAGGAAGATCAACTAACTTCCAAACTTCATTGTCTTTCATGGATTGCATTTCTACATTCATAGCATTAAGCCATTTGTCAGATTCAGGATCCAACAATGCGGCTTTATAGTTAGCAGGTTCACTGAGATCCCCTAACTCATGTTCCTCAGCATCGACGTATAAACACAATCAATCTGTGGGAAGCCGTGTCCTTGTGGACCTACGAATGGGATTAATATCACTTTAAGGTTCATAAATTTCTCTGATCATCCTTTCATGATGATAAAATCGTATTATATCGCTTGTGGTATGAAGAAGGATGTGTATCCTTTTTTGAATAATTTCAAGATTTTCTAGACTCCCCACTTTGCTTGGTGTGATTTATCAGACTATTCTCAAGGAATTCAGCATTCCGAAGCAACAAAGATTTTGTTCTCAGGTGGGTAGTAGAAACAATATCCTATAGTTTCCTTTGGGTATCCTATTAAGATACACTTAACAGATCTGGGTTCTAGTTTGTTAGATTTGGTAAGTGTATCACGCTTAACAAGTTCCTCACAATCCCAGACTTTTAAGTAAGATAACTTAGGGGCTTGCCCATGCTGTACTTCGTACGGTGTCTTTCCAACCTTCTTAGTTGGAACCATGTTGAGAATGCGTGTAGCAGACTAATGGGCATAATCCCAAAAGGACTTTGGTGTAGAGTGTTTGGATCTCATCATGGATCGAACCTGTCTAGACAGTGTTTCGATTTTCATTCTTCTAAAACACTCCATGATGCTGTGTGCGTGTGGGGGAGTTCTAATGGGCAATTATCCCATGATTCTTTAGATGATCCAAAAACTCTTGACTCATATATTCGGGCCGAACAAGACAAAGGGGAGGGGGGACCAAATGATTCTCTCCATTTTATATTGCTAGTGCTTCCCACTTGATTTAATTTCTAAGTCTTACATGTATAAGCTCATGTTATAGGTAAACCACGATTAACGCAAGTAACGAAACGAAAAATGGTATCACCGAAAATTATGAAATTTTAAATATTGTCATAAAATGTAAAAATGTGGCTATTGCCAAAATACTACAAAGTTTGGCATCCTGGTTTGCTCCAGGAGACGGTTCTCAGATAAAAGCGAGAATACTTCCCGGTTACACGTAAATATTAAATGAAACTTCAAAAATTCAAATTGCTAAACGGAAACAACTAAATTATTGAACGGAAATTCTCGGGATGTCACACAAGACGACAATGCCACAAGAGAGAGGAGTCCAAGTTAAGCTTGGCTCTTTTATTGGTAACAGCATACATAGAACACTCATTTGTATTGGAAAAAGACATAATAATTTCATAAATATCATCCCGAGGGATAACATTAAAATAAATCATATTATTCTTAAAAACAAAAATTTAATTATCATCCTCAAAGCGGTTAACAAAACCATCTTTGTACAAACGAGAAACTGATATGACCCCCCTTGTAATGAAGGGAGCATGGTGACAATTGTGCAAAATAAGAACAAGCCCACTAGGGAGACACAAATGAAAATAGCCAATAGCTTCAACGGCTGCACGATGACTATCGCCCACGTACAAACTTAATGCTCCCGGCTTCAGCTTCCTACTTCCCCTAAGACCCTAAGTAGTTATATAGATGTGAGTACCACAACCAGTATCATAAACCCAAGATGTACTAGGAAAAGAGTAGAGTTTTATGGCGAAAATACCTGAAGTGCTAGCTCCTTGAGATAGCTTCTTCTTTTTCATCAACTCTGTGAGATATATGGGACAGTTTCTTCTCCAGTGACCCACTTCACCGCATTGGTGACATATCGTGTCCTTTGATGGATTATCCTTTTTGGGTGTTGGATGATTCTTGGGTTTGGGAGCAAAAGGTGGCGCATGCACAGGTGCATAACCCATCTTCGCTTTGCCTTTCCCTTGATTCCCCTTTGTAGCCTTATGCGATTTTTTCTTCTGGTTTTTCTAGATTCTCCTTGCTCATATAGCATGTAGTGCAGGTGCACCTTATTTTGGAGGAAGAGTTTGCTCATGTAGCTTCAGCATAGCATGCAACTCATTAACTGTCTTCCCCATGCTATGCATATTGTAATTTTGCACAAAACCTTCATATTCCTTCCTTAGTGAAACAAAGATAAGGCTGACAGATAAGTTTTGAGTCTAGCATGGCCAAGATGCTCTAAGTTATCTATATAGTTCTTCATTTTAAGGACATAAGAGCTAACAGACTGCCCTTCTTCTTGTTTGCACGCGTGAAATTCTTGCACGGTCTGAGGAAACTCCTGATATGCCTATTGTACATACAATGTTTTTAGTTCCTTGAGCATATCATTTGCACCAAGGTGCTCCAGAGTCTTTTGGATCTCTGGGTTCATGGTAATAAGCATAAGCCCAACAATTTCCTTCTGAGCCTTAACCCAAGCTTGATGCGTGGTTACGACATTAGGAGGATTTGCTTGTCCTTAAGGTGGAACTGGCAAAGCAGGAATTGGTTGTTATAGGAATGGTAGATTGTATTCA
>BQNB010126245.1:0-19633 GCA_026074375.1 Tanacetum coccineum
ATGTTCTTGATGTTGTGTTGATGCGATACTTATTGATGGAGCATCTTGGTCAATTAACGTAGACACAGGTGAATCGGCTAAATCCATAGCTCTTGGTGCAGCAGCGACTGGAACTGGAGAGACAACAATAGTTGGAGGATTAAAGTATTCATCAAACATAGGTTGGAACAAATGATCCCAATCATCTTTTGGTGGTGGAATACAAGGTTGTTGAGGAATAGGATTTGTAACGAGTCCTGAACTAGATGTTGCAGGAGTCATACATTGAAGTCCGAGTCCTGAACTGAGTTATTCAAAAGCCATTTGACCATTTCATACACATTGAGAGACCAAGTTAAACCGTATTGATCACATTTGATTCACTATTCTCCCCTTCAAAATTGCATATGTGATTGCCATTTTTGATATAGTGAATTAGAATACAAGCTAATGTATGTTGGTCCACTTAACGACTGAACGAGCATGGGAAAATATGAAACTTGTTGATGAGAATGGTTGAAAACAAGAAGATTTCTCTTCTTTTAAAGATCACTGAAGCGTACACCTTTTTTTTATTTAAGGAGCGGGGCTTGAAGTGTTGTCTATAGACGACATTGCATTCCTTTTAATCATTTATGTACATTTGAAGATGATCACTGTGAAATGTAGACTTTATGGAGAAGTTCATGGTATGGATCATCAAAATATGCACGTTGTTGTTGTTCTGTAACACCTTGATCAATGTTTGGAGACTGTTCTTGTTTGTGAATCCCCTGAGGCACTTGATTCTTAGACATCAACTTTTTCAGCAACCTAACTTTAAGTCTTTCCTCTTTAGGATTGAAAGATGTACATGCACTTAAGTTAAGAGTACCTGCACTGACATTAAAAGTTTGTTCGCATTCATATGGGTTAGTGATATCTTCATTTGAACCATTTAGGGGTACATTGTCAACCATGGTTGTACTATCGATGAACATCTTTCCAGTAGGTATCCACCTAAGACCAGTAGTCTTGAAAATTCTACCCGTTGGTTTCCACCTAAGACAAGATCTAGGAGTGTTTGGTTTCTCATGCACACCAGAAGACTTATAGGGAGAAATCCTATATCCTTTAGAGATCCATCTTTTAGATTTGATTACATTATTTATCTTTTCTACGGGTTTGAAGTTGTTTCCTGTCTTAGGGGATTAAACCTTAATGCAAGAGTTCACCTCTTTTAGGAATTTAGTTAAACAGTCATCGTGATTTGTATTAAAGACACCTTTCTGACAAGTCGAACAAACAAAGTGTTTGGAGTATGAAAAGGAACTAGAATTCCTAGAGTGATCTACTAGTGGCAAACCATTTGACATTCCACAACTACTCTTAGATACAGGAAAACTCCTAGATGTTTGATTGTTGCTCTTAGGTTTTGGTTTGCTACCATTAGTAGTGTTTTGTAAGCTAGTAGTATGCATCACACTAGGTTTAAGATTCATATTTTTGTCTTGTGTCTTTTTCTTAGCCTCCTCTAGATAGTAATTATGAGCCATGTCATTTGACCCATACAATTCTTTAGAACTATTCCTAGATGAGCCAGATGCAATCACATGATGAGGTTTTACAAACACAGATTCTCTAACTTTAGGCAAATAATGAGGAGTGACTGGTTTTGACAAAACGTTATTCACATCAACTTGGGAGGCAAACCGTGGTTTTGAAAAATTAGGTCGTTCAGATTTAAACGCATTCGGTTGTCTAACAACTGATTGGTTTCTGGGTGGTTGTAAAACCGGTTTCCCCAAGATTGATGGTTTTGCAAACTTAGTATCCACGCTATTTCCTTTTAACTTTCTTAATTCGTTTTTCAATGCTACATTCGCAAAAACCTTTTCCTGAATCTGAGCCTTTAAATCAGCATTTTCAACAGTCTTACTATTTATTTGAGCAATCAGTGAGTCATTATGGTCTTTTGTCTGAACTCGTGTCGTTTTGATAGAATCGTAAAGATCTTTGTAAGTCTGTTTTAAATGCTCATTTTCCTTATGCAACTTCTCATTATCTGCAAGTAATTTAGCCACACTATGTTCTAATTCGATATTGATTGTTTCAAGTACTTCAATTTCCATTTTAATCTTGGTTTTATTACTTGTTTCATTCAAAATTTGACCATGTTGCTCGTCTTTTAAAGCTTGATTTTGAAATTTAAGTTCGATATTAACACAATGTGCTTCCATTCTTAAAAAATCTTTTTGAAGTTGGGCAACGGTCTTTTTGAGAGAAATATTTGCAGACTTGAGAGATTGGTTTGAAAATTCAGTTGTCATGTTATCAAATGATGGATCAACTTAAGGACATTTTTCAGCATTATGGTCAATCTCTCCTCCCCTTTGACTCATATTTGTTGAATCATGAGTGGTAATGTTATCCACCTTTTCCAACAGATATGTGTCATAAATGGGTTCAGATTGCTCAGTATGTTGTTGTTCATTAGCAAGGACATTATGTACAACAGTCGATTGTACCTCAGCCACTGGCTCTTTATTAGATACGAGTCTAATATCTGCATCAAGAGCATCTGTATCATTCCTGAATATGCTGCTTGTTCCCTGCTCGTCTGACTCGGTCCTATTGCTTTCTATAATAACCAACCCAACATCTAATGCTTTACCCAAATCAAACTTTCCCTCTTTTGACTGCATCTGTCTTTCATTCACCCTGCTGTCATATTCTCGTTTATGTTGTGCTCTTTCCACAATTGACTTCTTAACAGATTATGTATCACGAAATTATCGAACCTCGATTCAAGTGTATGTTAGAAAGTACTTGCATATCATTAGACCATGATCGTCATCATCAAAATAGTATTGGAAATTGATGAACAACTAAAACTGTGTCTTTAGTACTTTAAAAGCATCCATGGATCCAGTTTCTTGAAATTCTTCTTTGTCAAGTTGCTTTTCTAGTTGATCCAAGTTTGTTAACATTGAGCCTTTGAAAGTCTGAACATCTTGATCAAAGAGTGTCGTAAATTCCCATTCAAAACATCCCTCGATTCGAGTTCCTTTTAAGTCGTTGTTTGAAAAAACATTGAGGAGTGAATGTAGTAATCGAAAAGATACCATGCAACTCTCTTTTGCTTTGTCTTGCATTTGTTGCAACTAATGTAGCTCTCTCTCTTGTAAATTAAAATTCAAAGATTCCTTTGAAATTCGATGTGTGAAATGAAATTAAGGATCTTAAATAGATTAAGTGATGTTGTTGTGGTTTGTTCATGAAAATCTAGTTCACGGGATTTGACAAGTCTTGATTTAAACCGAGAAAAGAATAATCTTTTACTGGATTCTACTAAATCAAGAAGAAACTGTGAAAGAATGATTAATTGATGTGATTTGTTGTAAGTGAAATCGTTGTTGTTGTAGAAGAACTTGAACTATTGTTAACGATTGATGATCTAAAAATATGAACGGTTACTACTCATTCAACTTAAAATGATTAATGGTTGATTAAAACACAATCAATGACTAACGGTACAATTGAAATCTAAGAAGAGTGCTTAAAGGTTGTTAATTAAAGTTGTAGGGACTATCAGTGCAATAACGGTTCACTTTGAAGGTCTAACGGCTCAATTATAAGTGCTACGGACTAATGGTGTAAAACAGTTTCAACAATGAGGGTCATTGAGCAAAGAAAGGACTTGTTGTGAATTAGTCTTGAAACCTAGGGACCAAAGTTGTTAAATTCTAATTTTAGTATAATAAGAGACTAATTCCCGCCCATTTTGTTGTCTTCTTCGTTTAAGTTACTTAAAACATATACGAAAGTGTTTTTTTGCTCGCGGAGTGGTGTGGTTATCTTCGACCAAAACCAAATATACTACGATGATCGTAGAAGGACCGCGATTGTAATGATAAAAGTTAGAAGACCCGCGAACAACCAAACTCGAACTCGAAAAAACCCGAAACATGACGAAACCAACCACGTTTAACCTTGTATAAACCGTCTATAAAAAAGGTGTATAATTCGCCTAGTAATGGACGTATAGTTCGCCTAAGACTAAACGTATAAATTGCCATGTCTTGTTTCGTGGTATAGTTCGCCTTACTTTTGGAATGGTATAATTTGCCTTGTGTTTTCTGGTGGTATAATTCGTCCCTTTAGCTTGGTATAATTCGCCCAACACTAAACGTATAATTCGCCTAATGATTCTTGTGGTATTATACCCTAAAAATGTTTCGGTGGTACATGGAATGGTATAATTCGCCTGCACACAAACAAACAAAAAAGTACGATGTCCTTTTCTTGTCTTGAGCTCAACGAATAGCAACAAAAACTTCCTTGTCTTGATTCAAACAGTGGACCACAAGATAAGATAAGCTAACCCAGAAAATAAGCTAGTAAATAAGCTTGTTTACCACAAGAATAAGCCACGAACAAGTTGGTACAAATAAGCTTGAATAAGCTTAATAGAAATGGAAGGAAGCCATGAAAACTCAAACTGTAAAAAACT
Source organism: Tanacetum coccineum (assembly GCA_026074375.1). NCBI lineage: Eukaryota > Viridiplantae > Streptophyta > Magnoliopsida > Asterales > Asteraceae > Tanacetum > Tanacetum coccineum. Next base: position 4,472 of record BQNB010126245.1, read on the forward strand.
ATGAAGGATTTTAACCCAAGAAAAATACCAACTAAGCTGTGACCTATAAGTTCTTAAAAGAGATATAAAAGAAAATAAGCCACGTCCAAACACTCCCTTAAGAAAACAGTTTTGAGACAAATAATCATAAAAAAAGCTGATAAATAAGCACTTTGATACACATCTAAGCCACAAAAATCTATCAAACAATAAGCTACCAACTAGTAAATTATAATAAGCCTTAACAGATTTGACAAGAAAAATAAGTTATAATAAGCTAAAAATAAGCTTGTAAACAAGTTGTTTCAACCTAATAAGCCTTAACAGATTTGACAAGAAAAATACCAAGCTTTTTATGTAGGATACTTAAAAATGGGTTTGTATAATTTGTAAACCCACAATATAGGCTACGTTTTTCAGATTTAGAAAAGGGCTCAAATACTATTTTGAACCACACACAAATAAGAAACCGTAACCTACAAAAGAAATAAAAGAAAAAATTTTAACCTCTAGTGAGCCTCTTGAAAGCTGGTTATGATTTCGGCAAGTTTGAAGCCCAAATAAGCCGAATAAGAATAAGCCCAAGTAAGAAAAAATAAGCTCAACAAGCCAACGAAGAAGCTCATAATAAGCACAATGAAACCACAAAATCACTCAACCCACCCCATGGCTCTTGATACCAATTGAAGGATTTGTATTTCACACAAATATAGAACTAGAGAGAGAAAGCTAGAGAGAGAAAATAGAAGAGAGAACACATGTAAAACACACACTTGTATTGTGAGAAAAATGGTTCAACCAACACCCTCTCCATGTGTGGAGAGGGCTTTTATACAAAGGATAAACCGGGCTTTCCATAGGCTTTCTATGCTTTGGCCCAATTAGCTTACTAAATAATACTTTGTGGACTGCGAGCTAGAAACGTAAAATACGTGGAGTGACCGATCCTTTTTTGGATTCTTAACATTTGAATTCAGCCCAAATTACACCAAAAGTATAAAATTCCTCAAACATATAAGTCAAAACGGTAACACCAAAGTAACAAGTTGAAGCACTAATCATCTCTGCGTACTAACCTATGGCATATATTATAAAGCCCGATCAAGTGAACTTGTTGTGCGTCCTTGATGTGCACATTTCTCCCTCCATGATGATGACATCTAAAGGAATCATCATACACATGTGTACATCGTATACCAACTGGAACTGCTTACTTAGCATCATAACCCGTTATTGCATAAGCAATACTCTATGAGAAGATGTCGAAAAGTACTCTCTTTACAAATCTCTCTTGATCAACCCGAATTAGATCCCCATATCTATTTTGTCAGCTAATACTGATGACCACTGATGGAGATAACCCAATGAAATAAACTCGAGAATGAAGCAAAATCACAGACTTGTGACTTAATCTTGTACTATATGTGTGACGAACAATGGTGCAGAGGCAAATCTCTAAGTACCATATACCCAAACTCAAAAGTATATAAAAAATACAACACCTCTTGAAATAAAAAACCGTATATGCCCAAACAAGTCATCTTCGTTGTGGAGAAACGAAAAAAATCAAAGATGAGATAAGTACACTCCCCGTGAAAGCCTACTTCAATCCCAAATAAGTAACATCATACAAGAACCCCGTAGTCATCAAAATCAATAATAGCCTCTAAGAGTGCAGGTGAATTTTAATAAGGATTGTTTTAGTGTAATGTATTGTGTTTGTTGTGTTGTTGTTCGTGATTTTTGAAGTGATTTGAATGTTAACCGATACACGGCTCAATAAACTTACCAACATTATTTTAGACCATTTTAAGCATGTATTTCTCAGGCCTCTGACTTATATAGCTTGCATCTGGAGTAGCATTCATGAAGTCATCCGTTGCATAAAATGGATCATTTTGATGCTTTTCAAACTAGTTATCGTATTATACCATGACTTATTATTGTATTTGGTTTAAAAACTTATTGTACCTTAACTATATCGAATGATCTCTCCTTTTAAAATGACTCATATAGAGGTCGTTCTTTATATCTTTTGCTTGTATGCTATGAACGTTGACACCCACGGTTACCTTTCTGCTGCAATATTTTGGGGGTGTGATAGATTCTTATCTAGAGGCAAGGTTATAGAGAACTAGTATAACCAATTCACGTGTGACACCATCTTGAAGGGAGATTGTTAGCCTTACAATTTTAGTAAAGTTGGCGTCTTACACGTTAATTAGAATAGCTATTGACCAACTGCTATACGTAGGGACTTATATTGTAAACATAGGATAGTTAGCTTATGTTAGGCATATAAATACCCCTCATGACTCTCCACGAGGGGTGTGGATGTTCATTTTCATTTTAATCTAATAATACATCTTTTATTCTCCACCCTCTCTCTACTTTCTCTCACTAGAACAACCATGATTTATCTTGTTTATTTTGATCAACCCCGTCCCCCCAAAAATGTGTTCATCAATCTTATCAATTGGTATCAAGAGCTAACCGAGGGTATTTTGTATTGTGTGTGTTGTTTTGTCCTTATCACAGCTTATTTTCAGCTTATTTTGATATAAAAAAGCCACGGATTAATTTTTTTGCAACAAAGATTCAAACTTTCTAGGGTTTTATCACTTTTATTGAATATCAAAAGAGGTTTGAAGTTTTTTGATTGTCAGCAACTTATTCAAAGCTTATTACATCTTATTTTTTTAGTTTTTTTTCTTAATGGGCTTATTTGGTGACAGAACCCACTGTGTGGTTTATGTTGTGGTCTGGATAGCATCCCCTCGTGTTTTATCATTTTTGTGGAAGATCTAAAGGGTTTCGTAAGCTTATTGCTGGTTTGGCGTATTTTCGACACATATTTCTGGGCTTATTTTGAAGACTGCGAAATATGCATGTTCTTTAAGGCTGTGAAATATGCAGTTAGGTTTTCTTTGAAATATTACATGTTTATGCAAAATATGTTTATTTTTGCGAAATATTACAGGGTTATGCGAAATATGTTTAAACTGCGAAATATTACATGTTTATGCGTAACATGTTTAAACTGTAAAATATTACAGGTTTATGCGAAATATGTTTTGAGTTATTTCTGCGAAATAAGCAACCCATGACCAGACAAAGTCAACCCAGCCGAGTCAAACTCGGTAATTATCAAGTTTGACCGAGTAAACTCGGCTGAGTGGGTCAAAGAAAAAGGACTGAATGAATTATCAAACACCATACTCGACTCATACAATAGTTAACAATAACAACAACCTGAACAATCACCAACAAATCTACTAACCCAATCCTTTAATCCCTTCATCACATATAATCCTCCATCTCCTATCCACAACAAGACTCGAAACATAAAAAGCAAAAGACTTAAAAGACTTTAAGGATTCTTACTACTGCTTAGGTACATAATAGAAATTATGCTAAGTAGTTAGTACTGGTAGTATAAAGTTACCACTGCTAGTTACTACTGTTAGTATAATTTAGTACTGTTAGAATTGAGTTACTACTGTTAGTATAATTTAGTACTGTTAGTATAAAAGTTACTACTGCTAGTGTAACTTAGTACTGTTAGTATAACTTAGTGCTACTAGAGTAAAGTTACAGCTGTTAGCATAAAGTTAGTACTGCTAGTACTTACTACTGCTTATGCTCAGTTTGTGCTGCTAGTTAAAAAAATACAACTGCTAGAAGACTTACTACTGTCAAGAGGATAAAGACGGATTAAAGAGATGAAGATAAGTATTAAGTTATTTTTGTAAAAGATATGTATAACTTATTTGATTAAGAGATTACGTTTATTTATAGAAAAGATCATGATAAGTTAGGAATGTATTGTAAGCCTTATAGGACTCCTTGGTGTATAAAAGTGATCCTAGGGTATAGAAAGATATAAGTTTTCCATAGAGTTAATAGCTTCAAGGTTGTAAACCCTATCACTAAGTTAGAGTGATCGTATTAATATATATTGAAGCTTATTGTGTTGATTATATCTTTTTGTCAAAACACACTTTACTATTTCATTGAGAATACTTCTTAGTGATATAAACTAGATTCCGCATAGTTTATATCATTCAATCAAAGTTTCATTCTTAGTATTTTTGGATTTATCCAAGGGTACTAAACCTTACAAGCTAAGGAGTTAAAGATCTATTCATTGGGATCAACAAGTGGTATCAGAGCTTGTTGCGATGCTTTGAATAAGAAGAATCAACCAATTCATAGAAGATCTATTTTTTCAATGATAAGATGGAGGTAAGAACTACCACTAACAATCTGACTGCAAGACTACTTATCCTCAACCCAGGAGACTATGATCTCTGGCTAATGAGGATAGAACAATATTTTCTTATGACTGATTACTCCCTATGGGAAGTAATCAAGAATGGGAACAAAGTGCTGAGGAGAACTGTTGGAACAGTTGAACAGGAGTATGAACCCACCACTACTGAAGAAAAACAAGATATAAGAAATAAAATGAAAGCAAGAGCAACCCTGTTGATGGCACTTCCAAACAAAGACCAACTAAAGTTCTATGACAATCCGTCTTTTAATGTCTATATTTAATTCATATTTTGTTCTCATTTTTCTTGTAAAGTGAACTTTTATGTTTTACGGTTTACGGGATTCGCAATTTCTCGTTCTTGTTAATCTTAAGCCGATATAGGCAGTTTATCCGTTTAAGTGTAACCGTCTTTATTTTTAAATTTAAAAATTCCCCATATTTAAGGTCACTACTTAATCTGAAATTATAATTATTTTCTAAATTTTAAATAATTCATTTTATTATCTTAATCGTTTTTTATTAAAATCGTCCATTTTAAAACTTTCGTGAATTGTACATATTAAATTATCCGTTTTATCGATCGAGAAATCAACGAAAGCCATATGTAGCCACGAGAGTTTAAATTATTTTATTTTTATTATTTTCCATCATTTATTCGTATTTAGCCAAAAACCGCGTCGAAGAAATCGTAATTTTACAACAAATAACTAGTTAAATAGGTTATTGGTCTCTGAAACAAAGTAATATAACAAATTACCAAACAAAAGCCCAACCAAGCCTACCCCTACATAGGGGGCCGGTTATAAGCAAAACCAAACACCAAATATGTATTTTTTTATTTATTTAGGGAACTATACTAGTAATATAACTCTATTAATTAGTCAATCCCTAAATTCTAGCATATATATATCTTGTTTCTTTTTTTTAACCGAACCTTAGCAACCCTTAATAACCCAATGTTCCTTTTTCCTATTTTCTAGTTAAGATCGATATATCCTATGTGTGAATACCTCGATTCTATAAATTAAAGATACACACTCACTTGTATATAAATACAACACGCATGCTACAACAGACAAACTAAAAACCTATGCCTGATAATTCTCTATTCCTTGGTCTCCTTATTTTGTTCGAGCTATAACACCAAGAAACAACTATCACAATCATCAAACCTTCATCAAATCACCTCCATTATATATCAAATCAAACCTACATTAAACCCTAATCAATCCTATTTAATAGAAAATCACCACACACCATGTTTACAAGTTCTTGATTTTTCGAAGATTTTGAGTTTTAGGGTCTTTGTTTGATTTAAAGCAAGAAGATTATCAAGGGTAAATTATTTGGGTCTATTTTAAAGATTTGTTGAAGTAAATGTTTATTTTGGATTTGGGTTTGGTCCTTGTGTACTCGACAACCAACACACACCCATCTAAGGGTTGCGTTTGATCATTTTTCTTCTTTCATTTTGTGTTGTAAGTCATCCTTAAAAACCCTAAATTGTTGTCTAATTTTTATAGAGATGCATGTGCTTGATTTTGATTCTTTTGAGGCATGCATGTTCTCAATCTTATAATCTTTGGTTTGATCTAAAAATTTATGTTATGAGGTATGGGATATGTTTAGGAGATGTGTAGTAGCATTGCATGAGGGTTGATTGTGTTTTGGATGAGTTTAGAATTGGTTTGGATGGATTCTATAGGGACTGTTTTAAATCAGTAGCAAAAACGTATGTTTTCTCAAATACATTTGGCTTAGAGCCTGTGATTAAATTATATGGTTGAATGTATATAGGTCTTAGCATCATGTGATAGTTGGATGCTCAACCAATTCCTCCGGATAAGGAAGTTATGGTCAAAATACGAAATTAGGTCAAGTCTGGACCTTTGATTAGAAAACGTGTTAATATCCAGGTTTTTGAACTAAAAGTTTGAGTTTTAAAGCATGCGTCAGTACTAAACATCTTAGGGAAGCTCCATCATTTGGCCTCACATCCATTGCTATTATAGATTTGGATTTATGGTCTTTTCTGTAAGAAGTAGAAATTCAGTCAACTTTCTATTTTGACTTACGGTTAGTAAAAATCCATCTCCCGTGGATTGGTAAATAGTTTGATTGATTGGCTTAAAGTTTTGAAAACTAGACTTCATGTTCTTTCCAGGGGTGAAAGCCATGTGTTTGTACCATTTATAGATTAGGAGATACAAGTCCATGAACATGAGTTAATTTCAGAATTTCAGTTTTTACGTCTTGGTTAAAAATTGTAAATGTGTAAATTACCATATCTAAAATTTGAATTAGATGGAGAAACTTGGTAGATATTTAAACACATATAAGATCAGGTCACACACCAATTGGAGAGTAAAAATACCTTAGTAAAGTCTAGGTGCAATGTGGTGCATATCTTAGGAACATATCCCATACTCTTCAAACTATTCTTACGTATTGTTTTTACTTATATACCATACTAAGTCGCGTCACATCCTATAGGTTGTCGGTGATTGTTGGTGACCTCTCTCGATTCATATATTCAGCTTCTCGATCCTCGTCACTTATTCGACTTACGGTGAGTTCATAGCCTCGCTTTTCAAATATCTTTCTTAAACCCCGCGAGGGAGATGCATGCTAGTTTTATAAAACGAACACAAGTAGGTTTTTCTTATATGCTTGGACCCGTATGTGAAGATTTTGTTGCTTGAGTAGCTTTCGTCATAAGACCCCAATCGTGAGCCGTTAACTACCTGTGATGGGTAGCCGCTCATACAATTAATAGCGCTATGGGCTTGACAACCCGGTCCGGTTTTTGGGGGTTTGGATCCGAATAGTGAGCACTCCCAATGTACGGACATATTGTATGGAGATTTGTAGTAGGTATATGACGAAATACCTAGCCTGGGGGCATTCATTGAATTATGATTGTTATTATTATTTGTATATGGAATTTAGTCGATGGGATCGGTGTCACGAGCTCAATGCAACTGTTGGTTAATAGCTTGTCTGGCCCACAAGTCTATATGATGCTTATGAATATTATAATTCTTGTGTTCAACTCTTTATCATTTATAAAACCTATGAATTCACTCAACGTTTTGTTGATGTTTTAGCATGTTTTATCTCATGTAATTAAGGCTAAAGGCTTGGAGGCTTAAGAGAAGGATTTACGCTAAATTTTTGTTCATCATTTTAAAATCCATTCCTTAAATGAAAACTTGTTTTAGTTTGTTTATGTCAAACTTGTATAATTTTTATGGTAACGATGCTTTGGGACTACACTTTTGAACTCTGAAACCAAGGAATGGGAATATTTGCTTGTTTTTAAAATGTCTCTTTTAAGTCGTTCTTTACATCTTGTGACTATTATACTATTACTTAACACCCAAATAGTTGGTTCCGCTATTACTAAATTTGGGGGTGTTAAAGATTGGTATCAAGAGCCATATGTTATAGAGAATTAGGTCGTTTTCAAAACCTAAACTATAACTTTATTTTCAAATTTTAGCGCGCAAACTCCTTGAGATGCCGGCCAAGTCGTTTTTGTGATTACCATTCTTAGTACTTATACCTTGCAGGTGCATTATTGTTAAGTATTTATTGAATAAATACTATGATTCATATAGAAATATACATCGATTGGTAAACCTTATATTAAGGTTTTCTTTTGAATTTATTTACATGTTTAAATAAATCATTATTAAAATTATCATATTCATGCATTGCGTTCATTCGTATGTTGCATAAATTTTAAATATGTAGTGACCTTATACACTTATTTTCACACCGTGTCCGTGCACGTATGCTGCCCGACTTCTTCTGCTCACTTTTCTGAGAGTTATTTTTATCTAATATAGATATGTAATGACCGATTACATATACTCGTTCGATTCGAAACGATTATTTTTACCCGAATTACTTTTATCGGTTGTGCGAACTTTCGCGGTATTATTATTTGGGATTTTGTAAATGTTTTTATCGATGAGAATTTTCTGAGTATCATTTTACTACCCATGTGTGTTACTTTCATTGTTTAGCTCCTTTAAGCTATCTCGCTTTTCGATTATTTGTGCTTATTCACGAGAAACGTCTTGAGAAATAGTCTAATGACCATTATGTAACTCAATGTGTCCTCGAAAAAGACTAGTGGCCATCGTGTAAGTCGCACCATCTTGGATGAAATTTTGAAATCATATCGAATTATATTGTGGATTTTCACAATCTTTTCGTTGACCTTTTTATGTCACTATTTTACACGACATTTGAACATTGTTCTAATTTGTTTATTTCATTGGTCACTCTACTTTCGACTCCGAACTGTAACATTCGTTTATACCCCGGAAATGTCATAGTCATCTTATGACTAATCGTCTAGAACGTGGCGGTTGATTGAAATACGATTTTACACGTATAAATTTTTAGCATTCTTTTTCATAAAAACCTCCTCGTTTCAGAAGTACGACTCATTAATGTTTCGTTCTTTTTCCCTGGTACATATTGTGATTTTGAAGAATCGTACCGCCAAGAAGACTTTCATATCTTGCATATTGGATTCTATGTCAAGGATGTCATACACCGTTTTACTTTCTATTAGTGTTGTTGGTAGTCTTGAAGCATTTTTTAATGCTATTTATATTGGCTCATTAGTATAATTTAGTTTTCATTGTTTTGGAATCCATAAGACATGTGTGTATATAAGTTGTGATCATTTGAAAAGTGTTGATATAATATCTTGATGATGGAGAGTAGGATTGGCGTAGTATTCGATAATTTTGAGGAATTTAGTTGAAATTTTGTGGTATGTCGAAAAATATATTTTATGAAAAAAATAGAATGTGGTTTAAGGAAGTTGTAAAGGTCTTTTTATAAAAGTTAGGCATAAAAATATGTTAGTACTTGTTGAGACGGTCATTTTGATATAAAATTCGACCCATAACTCCCAAAAACGAAGTTTTTATGGTCAAAAGAAGTTTAGAAAAAGTTTCGCAAAAATTCAGCTCATAAGATAAATAATAGCTTGCTGACAGAATCGTAAATGGGCGTTTTCATCATTTTCTGTATCATTTTGGGTCTCGGCTAAAACACGAAAGTTGTTTGGAATATCGTTTTGCATAAAAATTCGCGAAATTTGGTCTAAAAGTGCATAAAAGTGTGTTTTTTACTCAAAACGCAGGTCTGCGTTTTAGTTTATAAAAATTCAGTAACTGTAGGGAAAAGTGAGCTGATACAGTTTTTAACTTGAGTTTCGGGCCCTTTTTGATCCGAACCGGCCTTCCGTTAAAACATAAAAGTTGTTTAGTTTGACGTTTTCTACAAAAAGTCGCGAGTTTTAGTCTAAAAATACTAGATGATAGGAAAACATTGGGGTGAAAGTTAGCGAATTATCATTTTGGAAAAATTTGAGTAGTTGCTGAATTTTGTTAAAAAGTGAGGTTTTGAGCGTTTTAGTGTTCGTTTGAGTTTGCAAAACGTTAACGAATATTATTAGATGATTAATAAATTATTGAGTGCGTCCAGTCACGTTTAAAAATAGTAAGTCTAAATTCGGAAACTCTATATATGTAAGCATAACGTGGAAACAAAGGTAAGTATATAGATATTAGGTGCGTCGGTATTAGCGGAAAACTTAATATTTTATTAGGCAGTACAAACATCGTCGAATATCCGAGCGTTCTAGAAATAGTAACTTTCTAAAAATAGTATGCTTTCTCAAAGGCATATGGTTGTCAAATAACTTAGGAGGTACACACATTTGGATTCCATTATCCTTTTATATATATGTGACTTATGTGTCATTTTATTTTATCTTCCCTTTTTCCTAATTGCGCACCATCGCTTTTGGTTTCGGTTATAATCTCTTGTCTTCATATCCTCCATCGCCATCGATATCATGTACCTCATGACGATTCCGGCTAAACCCTTTGAAACCCTATCATCTTGTAACCATTTCACCGATTGCTTCATAAACTACTCTTCACTACTCTCATGCAAACCACTTGCTATTTTATAAGTCATTGTAATGTCACCTTATAAATTTAATTTGCTATTATTTTACGAGTCATTTTACTTGGGTCTTACAAAATATTTGTTATCGCCTAAAATATATATATATATATATATAATAATAATAATAATAATAATAATAATAATAATTTTAGCAAATTACTTTACTTCCACATTATTAACAGTTTCAAAAATTATTTTGAGTTCTATCTTAAAAATAGTATGGTTTATACATTTAAATATAAGAAACATAACACTAGTTTGACGAAACTGAGCATTGCATTGCTATTCCTAAATTATACATAGCCGTGCACCTATGTATAATTTAGAAGGAGCCATGCAAGGCTGAATAGTAGTCACCTTAAGATCTTGATAAAGATCAACTTTTTATCCGTAGTTCTGAAAAACAAGATTTTTGTGTGGTATGCAAGTAGTACAAATTGGGGGCATCCGCATATGTACCCTTATCTTTTCTCGAACGAATTCTCCATATGCGGGTACGTTCTGACTTAACAACCGTCGTTCTAATTTTCCTTTCATTTCTCTCCATGATGGAAATTCTTTAGACGCTCGTCTAATTATCGGCCATTGATACCGGACTTAGAGATTCTTTGAGTAACGTTGGTAGATCTCCGAGATGCCTCCGGGTGTGAATAATGGATAATGAAAGAATGGGTTTACGTATATCCGTTATGATGTTCACCTTTCTTTTGACTCGAAATTCGTTCGTGTGGACCACCCGTTGACTTCGCTCTTCAATTACTAAATTTGTCTCTTACTTTCTTTTATTCGAGAATTGTTGTATGGATTTTCTTTTTCGGTTATGTATCGACCGCTGCGAACTTAATGTACTGACCGTGACCGTCTTACAAATTGACGACTTGATAAGTTCTTTGTTTCCTATTGTCTTATCGCCAACACTTATATGTCCTTTCCTTTAGAGACCTCACGACATTTAATTCGTTCCCCTCGCATGCACCATTGCTTACACATTAGGTGATTACTATCACTTGTTCTATCTTCGTTGCTATCTTGTTACTTTGTCAAAACCCCGAGCACAAAATGCATTAAGCACCTCCATGGGCTTGTATAAAATTTTTATGAATCTTTATGAAATTTTTACAAATATTTCACAAGTGTTTAAATTACCAAAATGACCTTCTCAAGTTAAAGAGTCAATTCTAACCACCATCTTTCATAAAAACAATAACTAATATTTATAATAACACCATGCCCTATCTCTCAAATTACCTGTTTTATACATCATATTTTAATCACGCCGTAATGATATGATTGATTTAAACTTCGTTTCAACAAATGATTCCTAAAGATTTAAAAATAGACCTTCTACGATCACAACCGTTAACTCAAGTTTCAACAAGTTTTTATACATGCATTCATTCCAAAAATCTTCAAAACGACCAAAATTATTCTTGAACCTATTTTACCTCTAATATGAACACCATTTTTATCAAGAATGAACAGTTTAAAATTCTCCTTATTAGTGGTTTTGTTTTCGAATCACCAAAACCTTGATAAATCCATATAATCATATTGCTCCATTTTAGAGGTATTCTAACATTTTAACATCATAACCGAATGAACCTTACATTTTTATAATAAAGAAAGTGCCTAAGCCTAGTATTAAAGCAATATAAAATCCGGGACGGATTTTTCTTAACGGTGGTAGAATGTGACAATCCGTCTTTTAATGTCCATATTTAATTCATATTTCGTTCTCATTTTTCTTGTAAAGTGAACTTTTAGGTTTTACGGTTTACGCGATTCGCAATTTCTCGTTCTTGTTAATCTTAAGCCGATATAGGCAGTTTATCCGTTTAAGTGTAACTGTCTTTATTTTTATCTTTAAAAATTCCCCGTATTTAAGGTCACTACTTAATCTAAAATTATAATTAATTTCTAAATTTTAAATAATTCATTTTATTATCTTAATCGATTTTTATTAAAATCGTCCATTTTAAAACTTTCGCGAATCGTACATATTAAATTGTCTGTTTTATCGATCGAGAAATCAACAAACGCCATATTTAGCCACGAGAGTGTAAATTATTTTATTTTTATTATTTTCCATCATTTATTCGTATTTAGCCAAAAACCGCATCGAAGAAATCGTAATTTTACAACAAATAACTAGTAAAATTGGTTATTGGTCTCGGAAACAAAGTAATATAACAAATTACCAAACAAAAGCCCAACCAATCCCACCCCTACATAGGGGGCTGGTTATAAGCAAAACCAAACACCAAATATGTATTTTTTTATTTAGGGAATTATACTAGTAATATAACTCTATTAATTAGTCAATCCCTATTTAACCGAACCTTAGCAACCCTTAATAACCCAACATTCCTTTTTCCTATTTTCTAGTTAAGATCGATATATCTTATGTGTGAATACCTTGATTCTATAAATTAAAGATACACATTCACTTGTATATAAATACAACACGCATGCTACAACAGACAGATTAAAAACCCACGCCTAATAATTCTCTATTCCTTGGTCTCCTTATTCTGGTCGAGCCATAACACCGAGAAACAACTATCACAATCATCAAACCTTCATCAAATCACCTCCATTCTACATCAAATCAAACCTACATTAAACCCTAATCAATCCTATTTACTAGAAAATCACCACGCACCATGTTTTTGAGTTCTTGATTTTTAGAAGATTTTGAGTTTTAGGGTCTTTGTTTGATTTAAAGCAAGAAGATTATCAAGGGTAAATTATTTGGGTGTATATTCAAGATTTGTTAAAGTAAATGTTTATTTTGGATTTGGGTTTGGTCCTTGTGTACTCGGCAGCCAACACACACCCATCTAAGGGTCGTGTTTGATCATTTTCCTTCTTCCATTTTGTGTTGTAAGTCATCCTTAAAAACCTTAAATTGTTGTCTAATTTTTATGGAGATGCATGTGCTTGATTTTGATTCTTTTGAGGCATGCATGTTATTGATCTTATGATCTTTGGTTTGATATAAAAATTTATGTTATGAAATATGGGATATGTTTAGGAGATGTGTAGTAACATTGCATGAGGGTTGATTGTGTTTTGGATGAGTTTAGAATAGGTTTGGATGGATTCCGTAGGGACTATTTTAAATCAGTAGCTAAATCATATGATTTCTCAAACATTTTTGGCTTGGAGCCTATGATTAAATTATATGGTTGAATAGATATAGGTCTTAGCATCATGTGATAGTTGAATGCTCATCCAATTCCTCCGGATGAGGAAGTTATGGTCAAAATACGAAAATAGGTCAAGTCTGGACCTTTGATTAGAAAACGTGTTACTCTCCAGATTTTTGAACTAGAAGTTTGTGTTTTAAAGCATGGGTCAGTAATATACATCTTAGGGAATCTCCAGCATTTGGCCTCACATCCATTGCTATTATAGATTAGGATTTATGGTCTTTTCCGTAAGAAGTATAAATTCAGTCAACTTTCTGTTTTGATTTACGGTTAGTAAAAATCCATCTCCCGTGGATTGGTAAATGGATTGATTGATTGGCTTAAAGTTTTAAAAACTAGACTTCAAGTTTTTTTCCAGGGGTGAAAGCCATGTGTTTATACGATTTATAGATTAAGAGATACAAGTCCATGAACATGAGTCAATTCCAGAATTTCAGTTTTTACGTCTTGGTTAAAAATTGTAAATGTGTAAATAACCATATCTAAAATTTGAATTAGATGGCGAAACTTGGTAGATGTTTAAACACATATAAGATCAGGTCACACACCAATTGGGGAGTAAAAATACCTTAGTAAAGTCTAGGTGCAATGTGGTGCATATCTTAGGAACATATCCCATACTCTTCAAACTATTCTTACGTATTGTTTTTACTTATATACCATACTAAGTCGCGTCACATCCTATAGGTTGTCGGTGATTGTTGGTGACCTCTCTCGATTCATATATTCAGCTTCTCGATCCTCGTCACTTATTCGACTTACGGTGAGTTCATAGCCTCGCTTTTCAAATATCTTTCTTAAACCCCGCGAGGGAGATGCATGCTAGTTTTATAAAACGAACACAAGTAGGTTTTTCTTATATGCTTGGACCCGTATGTGAAGATTTTGTTGCTTAAGTAGCTTTCTTCATAAGACCCCAATCGTGATCCCTTAACTACCTGTGATGGGTAGCCGCTCATACAATTAATAGCGCTTTAGGCTTGACAACCCGGTCTGGTTTTGGGGTTTTGGATCCGAATAGTGAGCACTCCCAATGTACGGACATATTGTATGGAGATTTGTAGTAGGTATATGACGAAATACCTAGCCTAGGGGCATTCATTGAATTATGATTGTTATTATTATTTATATATGGAATTTAGTCGATGGGATCGGTGTCACGAGCTCAATGAAACTATTAGTTAATAGCTTGTCTAGCCTACAAGTCTATATGATGCTTATGAATATTATAATGCATGTGTTCAACTCTTTATCACTTATAAAACCTATGAATTCACTCAACGTTTTGTTGACATTTTAGCATGTTTTATCTCAGGTAATCAAGGCTAAAGGCTTAGAGGCTCAAGAGAAGGATTTGCGCTAAACTTTTGTTCATCATTTTAAAATCCATTCCTTAAATAAAAACTTGTTTTAGTTTGTTTATGTCAAACTTGTATAATTTTTATGGTAATGATGCTTTGGGACTACGCTTTTGAACTCTGAAACCAAGGAATGGAAATATTTGCTTGTTTTTAAAACGTCTCTTTTGAGTTGTTCTTTACATCTTGTGACTATTGTACTATTACTTAACACCCAAATAGTTGGTTCCGCTTTGAGTAAATTTGGGGGTGTTAAAAGTTCCACTCATATCAAGATGCAAAGTTGCTAATGGAGGCTATAAAGAAAAGGTATGGAGGGAACAAGGAGTCCAAGAAG
>BQNB010126247.1:0-19633 GCA_026074375.1 Tanacetum coccineum
TGTATTTGAGTTCAATTAAAATTCCAAATCAATCAAAAAATGAGAGTCAAAATTATCAAACCAATCGAATTTTGACTAACTCTATTTGAAATTTATAACACTACCAAATTTCAATATACCAATTGTAATTATCAATCGAATTTCATAATCTCGATTAAAACGGTTATACAGTCAAATTTAAGAAATTCAAACAAAGAACGGTTATACAGTCGAAATTGAATAGAACTCGGTTAAAACGTAGTTTCCTCAATCGAAGTTCATAGAAATCGGATAAAGCAGCTATTTCAGTCGAGATTTACTCAAAATTTTCAATCGAAATTTAATCAAAATTTGATTCCAGATTTTTTAATAAAATATTATACATTTTAACTCAAAATATCTAATTGAATTTTCACTAAAACATGTTTTGAACTACCAAATCACCACAACACAATCGAATTTGCTCTACATCCAATTGAATTTAAGATAAACTCAATCTAAACATCACGTAACATTACAAATTCGATCAAACCATTATGAATCACCATGAATTCGATCACAAACATCACGAAGTCGCCTTTCTAGCTCTGATACCACTTGTTAGAAATATAGATTCACTATATCAGGAGGTCAATGAAGCCTAAAAGATGAACTAGCCTTTTGTAGAGAGAGAAAGTATTAAATAGAGAAAAGGTTTGATTAAAAAATAAAATGAATGAGAAATACAAAATGTAAGCTTCACTCCTCTAAGGAAGTTTAGAGGGGATATTTATAGCCTACACATCTAATTTATTGCTTAATTACATTTCTAGTCCTTGTGTTTTAGGCTATAAATAAACAAGTGTAATTCTTGTAATGACGCTACATTTTTTAATCCTAAAACTTTATAATGTCATATTCATACCTTAAGTGACTTGACGTCGGCATGTAAACTTACGACTAAATAACTTGTTTACGTAAACTTTTCCATAGTATGATATTATATTTGTTATTATCAAAACTTGAAAATCATCAAATATAAATATCGTTTTTGTAACACCCCCAAAAATCACTTACAGCGCAGCGGAATACCAAATGGGGTGTTACTTCGTAATACACAGCAATAGATACAAGAGAACGACCTCTAGGTGTCGTTTGAATAATAACATTTGTTAATTCAATAAAAATCTGAATTTAATAATACATTTGTCCCATAATTTGCATCACAATGAAAAGCTTGAATGTAAAGACTCCAATGCACATCAAATAGTCCAAGCATCTAATCCACCTGAGAAAAACATGCTTACAAGTGTCAACATTAAAGTTGGTGAGTTCATAGATTAGTTTAAATATGAATGTAATCCACTGTATATCACAGTACTATGTAAAAATCCCAAAGATTTTATAAAGAATGCATGACACATTTTGTCATCAAAAGTACCAATCTTATTCCAAAGATTTATAAAGAATGCATGACACATTTTGTCATCAAAAGTACCAATCTTATTCCAAAGATTTATAAAGAATGCATGACACATTTTATGTCATCAAAAGTACCAATCTTATCCCAAAGATTTTATAAAGAATGCATAACACATTTTATGAACAAAATTGAGTCACTATATAAATTCTGTGACATTTCCCGCACTATACGAATTTCCGTGCCTGCACTATATAAACTTCGTGCCATGTTGGGGAGGCCCGAAGGTCCCAACAATATAATCCGACATGTTATAACGTTCGTTCCCAGTGATTGCTAGTCACCCGAACGGGGGTTGTCAATCCCGAATAGATCTATAATGTTCGTTTACCAAGTGATCGCTAATCACCCGAACAGGGATCCACATCCGAATAGATCTATTTCATAACATTCGCGCTCACCCTCCAAGTGATTTACAGTTCATGACGCTGTGACGTAGACTTTGTATTTAACCCCAATTTTGGCAGTGATACAATTTACTTGCGTATATATATACTCCCGTTATCCAGTGTGCCCCTCCAAGAACACCCGGGCATTAATGTATAAATATGTACTCCCGTACCTTGTTCCCTCCAAGAACACCCGGGCATATTTTTATTGTTTATCAATTCATCAGGCCTAATCTAATCTGAAGTAACATTTTCAAATGTAAAGTTATCATTTGAGAGACCAAAAATGAAGTCAAATAAATGTATCCCATAGCGAACTATGCGCAAATAAGGATGTAAACCATACGTAAACAATCCCTGTAAATGCAATTTGTAAACAGAGCATGTTCTCACCCCAAAAATGTGTAAAACCAGTAAAACATGGGGCAATAAACTCACCCAATCCTTAAAAAACAATCGCATTGGTTATAAGATACCAAATATAAGATTTTTGTAGACAAGCATGTAACGCCCCTCGCAGGTTATAAAACATTCAAAAAGATGAAAAAGCGAGCTATGAACTCACATTTTCTTAAGAACCACGATCAATTAAATCCAATTAAATCCACTGAATCAGCAACGATCTCGACCACACCTATAATTATGTCGTTTCGAATTATAATACACGTACTAAATATGATCAACGATGCGTACATCGTACCACGAAATCATATCATATATTATATGTATGCATCATATATACATTGATAGAAATCCACTTTGCGCGTCATTAACCTTAACCCTAGTATAATTTATGAATAAATACTATTTTCCGTCCAATTTAACTTATCTAATTTCTAAAGCCATAACCTCGCTGTCAAAGTAACATGCGATTACGAACAACTTTCGTGTTTCGTCGGAAGGCTGAAACGGAACTCGAAGAGATCAAAACATTTATTAATAAATATGTCATTTTAATAAATTATTAAAAATAACATATTTTAAATAACTAAATGTATAATCTGATTGACCCAGTTTCTTCGTTAATAAATTTAGAAGTCCCGTTTTATGTCTAAACGTCCGTCAAAATATAATTTGTTATATTTAATAAATCAAAATATAATTTATCAACATCTCGATTCCCGAATCTTATGTTTCGATTTTTGATATTTATTATAACGTTATAAAAGGTGTAAATAGTCCATTTTTGTCCAACCCTCGTTCAAATATGTCTAACATCACTTATACATTAATCATCAGTCCCCGTTTTTAAATATTTTAAACGTATTTTAACTTAACCATCCGCATTTAAAATTTTCATCACATTATATATATCAATTAAATGAAACAATTTAATATATTTTCGCGTTAACTTAAACTCACTTATTTCGGTGTCATCACACTCAAACGCACGCACCCCAGCTGATGGACAGCCAAACGCACCCTTGTGCGTGGCTGTTAAGCCAAACGCCCCCTTAGGCTATTTTGACAGCCAAACGCACCCTTGTGCGTTTCTGTCTAACCCAAACACACCCTTGTGTGTTATAACCCTACACAAACACGCCCTCTGCGGCTGTTTTGAACACAAAACCAACGCACCCTTTACCGGCTGAAAACATAACCAAACACATCCACAACCTCGACGCACCCCGGCTGTCCCAAACAAACGCACCTACTCGGGTTCAACACAAACCCGACGCACCCTTGTCGTGTTACATACCAACCGAACACACCCACTGTTGGGGCTACGGCTGAGCCACCAAAACAAACACCCTTCGGGGTGTTATACAAACCAACACGCACCCTACTTGGTTAACCATAAACCAAACGCAGCCGTGCGGTGCTGACTTCGCAACCAAAACGCAGCCTAGCTGCTGGTATAACAAACCCGACGCAACCCCCCTCCCTTTTTCACTTATAACTAACCAAACATCCCTAGGTTGTTAAACCCAACCCGACGCACACCCCCACCCCGGCTGTCAACCCGACCCAACCAACAAACCAACACCCCCTTGGTGTTTATAACAGCCAACCGCACCCTTTTGTTGCAAACCAAACGCCCCCTTCTCGCGGGTTTTATAACCGGCTGTCACCACAACCCAACCCGAACACCCCTTCGTTTTTATGACCATAACCCGAACCCACCCACACCTTTTTCTTTATAAACCAAACCAACTCACCTTGGTTGGTTTTTCTGTCGAGCCCAAAACGCACCCCGGGCTGCGGCTGTGATGATGATGATGGCGATTTTATGATGATGATGATGATGTAGATGGTGGGTTGCGGCTGGTGATGGGTTGCGGCTGTTGGAGAGGGGGAGAGGAAAAAAAATGGCGCGTGGGGCGAGTGTACATGGGGATCGGATAAATCGGGTTGTGGGGAGTCTTTTTGGTCTTGCCGGAAAAATCCCGCCGGAAAAGTTTTCCGGCGGCGGCGAGTGGTGGCCGGCGGTGGGGAGACCCGCCGGAGAAGAAGGTGGAGAGAGAGATGTATTATTAGTTTTGTGTGTGTGTAATGTGAGATGGAAAATGAAATATAAGAGATTGAATTATATATATATCATTTGAATGTGACAAGTTATAATAGTGTAGGGACCAAATGTGTAACATTTTCGTATACTTTTTCATCCAAGTGGTTCGGGACTAATTTGAGCGACTTAACGGACGATTCAAATCTCGAAACTTGCGCCATCGTTTTCCGAATCATTTTTCTGATAAAAATGAGTATTTATTTGATAATATTTCAGAAATATTTTATAACATTAAATAAAATATCTGTTATTCATTTTGTGAACCGGTTTCGCTCCGTCTGAAATAAAAATGGATTTCAACTCGAATAGTCGCGTTTTCAAAAACGCTTTTAATTAAAAATGATGAATAATTTATTTAATATTTTTATTAAATAAATACTGATAATTAAAAACAATTTAATTGTTTTTGTGTGTCCGCGTTATATATTGTTCGAAAAATGTTTGCGGTGCTGTTTTAGCCCTTTTCGGCTCGTTTCCAGGTCTCGGGCAAAACTAAAAAGTTGTCAGGAATGTCATTCCACATCAAATTGCTTTAGAGTCCGAGTCGTGAAAACGTGATTTAGATGATCGTTCTTATAAGTCAAGCCAGACCCTAAAAGTCAAAGATTGACATCGTCATTCTAAATTCGAAAATTCTCGGATGTTACAGTACCTACCCCTTAAAGAAATCTCGTCCCGAGATTAAATTTGTGTTATCCGATTGTGTGACCGAGAAAAGGTTTAAAATCTGATAAACCGTTTCTAAGCAAGACGATGATAACTTTCTTCAGCAAGATTAGATGTTTCGACACTTCTCAACATACCAAAAGTTTGGCTAAGTTGACCAGGATATATAATCCATCAAGGTAGATATTTTAGAAAAATATCGTCACAAGTTTTATGATTGATATTAACACCACTGGTATCGCTCTCACTCGAACATCCCGCTTACTCAGACCACAATATTGTCTGCTTTGCCCTCATGCTCACCGCTTTGCTTTTGTGTTCCTTGCTTGGGACTTCCCGCAGGTCACCCAAACCAGTGCTACTCTCACTCAAGCACGCTCAACTGCCAGTTCTTGGCAGTACTAGGATGTACCGCGACCTACGTCTTCCTACTAGTGGCCCGAAATGAATAGTCCAACTATCTGTTTCGTCGATAGGTGTTTATCTCGTTTAAGGGGAGTTGCATAACCTATTGGATAAGGTTGTATCAGTCGGGACCGCTCCAGGACCCAACAGTAGCGACCATAACGTCAATACTATAACAAATGGTGACGGGATATTGCACTCAGTCTGTTAGCTCCACAGACAGTTCGTGATTGCAAAGACTTGCAATGTCATAAGTAATAACTTAAGAATGAGATAAGGTAGCTCCAAATGAGGCCTTAAGATTTATGCGGAGTGGCAAGACACTATTGTGCTTCCAAACCTTTTTAACGGATTCTGATGATTATCGATTTCAGGTTCATACTCGTGTCATATCGGATACCATTAAGCCCACTCATTTATAATTTCTTATTTACATAAAGAAGCGTCCAAATTTATGTAAGTAAGAAATGATAAACTTATGGTTCGGTGATTTATAATTTATTTATTTAACTGAAGAGGCGTCCCAATCCTTTCAATCCTTTAAATAAACATATTATAAACATCCTAACTTAATAATTCCCGTGCAATACGCTACTCTCATTAACCTTCAAGGTGTTGACATGACGATGCATGTGTTCTACGATATTGGACATGATTTAAACTCGTCTTGGGAAGCTGGGAGTAAAAACTGCCAGCGAGATTCAACATAGAGTTCAAAGATAATTAAAGAGAACTCGGTTAGAGTAAATAAGAAAGATCTCTATAAACAAAATCCATATAGTGATTACATATCGATCTCTCCTATTACAAATTCTCGCATATAAAGACTTAGGAATACTTTAGATTCATACACAATCCCGATGTAAACAGAAACTTGTGACGGCTTTGTTAAACATAGCAAATTTTCATATCAATCAACAATTAGAAGTCCGCTTAAATACAAGACTTGTTATACTTAGATTATCAAACATAATACCATGTAAACAAAAATATGAATGATCTCCGTGGTAAGATACAAAATTAGTATAAAGCTATGAAGAAAAATAACATCCTTAGAGACCATTTATAATAACCACATGTCCAGAGTAAATTTGATACCATTATGCCACTTACAATTTCTGACATATAATTGAGACCATTGTGCAACCCACCAATGTCTTAATAAAACACTCCGGAAATTTATATAATTAACTCTTATATAAATAAGCGTACGTACGATAAACTCGAAAGGAATGCAAGCATATATATTACATATATGTATATCACGTATGCCTTAATGCACACGTAATGATAGCACATAAGCAAGTAGTGCGTAACACTTGAAAATGTTTGTTGTGAGCAATTTTATTTTTGAAAAACGTTTATAGTCTAGGGTAAAAATGATGCAACCTAGTTCTCTAAAACCATTTGCTCATGATACCAATCTGTAACACCCCCAAAAATCACTTTACAACGCGAGCGAATACCAAATTGGGTTACTTCGTAATACAACCAGCAAAAGATACATAGAGAACGCCTCTAATTGTCCCGTTTGAAATAATACCATTGTGATTTAATAAAAATCTGAATTTAGATAATACATTTTGTCTCAATAATTTGCATCACAATGAAAGCTTGAATTGTAAATACTCCAATGCACATCAAAAAGTCCCAAGCATCTAATTCAACCTGATAAAAACATGCTTAAAAGTGTCAACATTAAAGTTGGTGAGTTCATAGATTAGTTTAAATATAAATGTAATCCACTGTATCATCCAGTACCATGTAAAAATCCCAAAGATTTATAAAGAATGCATGACACATTTTATGTCATCAAAAGTACCAAATCTTATCCCAAAGATTTTATCTAGACAGCTTACAGATGTAATGTCATCCAAACTAAAAAAAAATGTTCCAATAGTGTATGTGTCGGGGGGGGGCCCTGAGTCCCCCAACAATGATCGACATGTAAAAACGTTCGTTTACCTGTGGAAGCAAAACACCCGAGAAGTGGATTGTCAAATCCCAATAGATCTAATAAATTTCGATACCAAGTGATCGCAAATCACATGCCGAACAGTGACCACATCCGAATACGATCTATTTCATAACATTCGCGCTCTAACCCACCAAGAGATTTACATTTCATGACGCTGTGAAGTAGACTTTGTATGTACCGCTAAATTGGCAGGGATACAATAATGCGTTATGTTATACTCCCGTTACCCGGTTGTCCCCTCCAAGAACACCCGTGCAAGTAATGTAAAAATATGTACTCCCGTTACCGTGGTCCCCGCCAAAACAACCCGGGCATAATTTTAATTAGCTATCAGTTTTCATCAACAGCCTAAGCTAATCCGAAATCATTTTCAAATGTAAAGGTAAGCATGTGTATCCAAAAATGAAGTCAAATAATGTATCCCATAGCGAGCCTATGCAAATAAAGTATGTAAACCAATTTGTAAACAATCCTGTAAATGCAATTTGAAAATAGCATGGTCTCACCCCAAATATATTGTAAAACCAGTACAACATGGGGCTATAAAATTACCTTGATCAAAATCCCACTCAAAAACAAATCACATTGTTTATAAGAATAACCGATTAATTCTAAGAATTTGTAAACAGCATGCATCCCCCTCGCGGTTATAAAACAATTCAAAAATATTGAAAAGCGAGGCTATAAACTCACATTATTAAAGACCACGAATCAATTAACCAAGTAAATCACAACTGAATCCCGAGCAACGAACTCCAGACTTCGACCTATAATTATGTCGTTCGATTAAAATACACGTATTAAATACGATCAACCCGAAGCGTACATCGATACCAAAAACAAAATCATACATATTTTTAATAAGTATGAAATTACTATACATTGATAGAGAAAATCCACTTGCGCGTCATTAAACCTTAAACCCTTTACTAAATTTTTAATGTATATATACTATTTTCCGTCCAAACCAAACTTATCTCAATTTTTTTTTTTTTAATCTAAAGCCTGAAAATCCACCAGGCAAAGTAAAATGCCATTACGAATCAAATTTCGTGTTTCGCTTCAATTGCTGAAACGTCTCGAAAGTGCTCGAATCGTTTAATCCAATAGAATGTTCAGCTTAAATTATTAAAAATAACTTATTTTCTATTAATGTGCATATTTCGATTTCGTTCCAGTTTCTTCGTTATTGAGAGTTAAAAGTCCCGTTTTATATCAAAACGTCCGTCAAAATATAATTTGTTATCTTTTGTAAACCAAAGTCTAACTTATCAAAGTCTCGAATCCCGAATCCCACATTCTATTTCTGATTTAAATTACTCATTATATAAAGGCACTAAAGTCCATTTTTAGTCCAATTCTCGTCTCAAATATGACTAATATCACTTATACATTAATATAAGTCCCGTTTTAATATTTATTTCATATTTTAACTAGACCGCGCAAGTTCTAATATTTTTCATCACATTATATATAAATCGATTAAATGAAACAATTTATATATTTTCGCGTTAACTAAACTCACTTTATTTTGGTGTCAACACACTCAAACGCGACGCACCCCGGCTGATGGACAGCCAAACGCACCCTTGTGCGTGGCTGTTAAGCCAAACGCACCCTTAGGCTATTTTGACAGCCAAACGCACCCTTGTGCGTTTCTGTCTAAACCAAACACACCCTTTTGTGTTATAACCCAAACCAACCCTTTTTCCCCGGCTGTTTGGCAGCCTACCAAACGCACCCTTGTGCGTGTATAATAAAACCAAACACACCCGGCTGTGAACCACACAACCCCACACAAACACCCTTTTTCAGGTCTACCCGGACCCACAAACCCGGCTGTCCAACCCGACACAACAATCCTTCCGCCCCCGGCTGTCCCGTTGTTTGACAGCCAACCCGACTCATTCCCGCTGTCCCGACCCAACTCACAAACAAACACCCCTAGCTGCTAAACCCAACCCGACCCCGGCTGTTATTATAGCCGAACCAAACACACCCTAATCTACGTTGCACAAACAACCGCACCCTTATTCGTGCACCCCGATCCCAAACCAAACCCGCCCTTGGTGGGATTTAAGTCAATAAAAGCCAAACGAACCCTTGGTTGGAACAACAACCCAACGCACCATGCGTCGGCTGAACCCGAACCCCAACCCACCCCCGGTGGCTGTTAGCAACAAACGCACCCTTTGTGGTCACAATAAAACCAAACGCACCATATGGGTTGTTTAAACCCATAAACAACTGCACCCTATGGGTTGTTGTCGAACCCAACGCACCAACGCACCCTTGGTGCGGTTTAACCCAGAAACAAACACCCTTGAATAGAAACCAAACGTACCCTTGTGGCTTTCATATCACGTAAACAACCATCCCTGTGGACCCGTTGTCCCTAAAACAAACAACTCCTTTAAATGGTGGTGGTTGGTGTGATGTCGAGAATGGAGGTGACCACGAGGATGGTGACGAGGTGGGTGATGATGTTTGCCTGTGGTGTATAGTCCCAGCCAGGCTGTTAGCCGTGGAGGTGAGGTGGAGATGGGGTAAGGTGCGTCGCGTGTGCGGAGAGTGGAGAAGGGGATCGGAGAGAACCGTAGATGGACTCGTTTTTTGGTGTGGTACCGAAAAATCACCGCCGACAAGTTTTCCTATCGGTGCACCGTGGCACGGGCGGTGTGGGTTCAACCGGAGAAGAGAGTGGGAAGAGAGTTATATAAAAAAAATTTTGTGTTATTTTTAGATAAAAAAAAGATGATAAATAGTTTTAATAAAATAATAAAACTTAATGACAAGTTTCAAAGTTGGGGTGTTATATTGAAACATCTTTATTATATTTTTATAATATCGGTTCGGACTCATTTGAGTGGCTTAAAACGGACGATTCAAATCTCGAAACTTGCCCATTGTTTCGCGAATCATTTTTTTTCTGATAAAAAATTAGTAGTCGCATGAAAATATTGTCATAAATATTTAATAATGATTTAATAAAATATCCGTTTACTCATTTTATGAACCGATTCCGCATCCGTCCCGAATAAAAATGTATTTTCACACTCCGAATAGATCGCGTTTTCAAAAAAGCTTTTAATTAAAAATGATAAAAATTTATTAATATTTTTTAATAGAAATACATACTGATAACTAAAAACAAATTTTAATTGTTTTTTTGTGTCCGCGGATTATATGTTCGAATATGTTTCGTGCTGTTTCAGCCCATTTTCGGCTCGTATTTTCAGGTACTCGTAGCGAAACTAAAAGTTTATGTCAGGAATGTCATTCCACGTCAATTGCTTTTAGAGTCCGAGTCGTGAAAACGTGATATAGAAGATTCGGTTGATCCAATAAGTCAAACCAGACCCAAAAAGTCAAAATTGAAATCGTCATTCTAAATTCGAAAATTCTCGTATGTTACATTTACCCTTCAAACGGTATCCTGTCACCATTCTTCCCAGCAGCATAAGCCCTGCCTGTAATTCTGCCTTTTGTTTGGTTGTTGGTTTTGGTTATTTTTCGAGAGTGTCTTTTCCAACTTCCCATTGTTTTCTGTTTGCCTTTCACCAAGTGTTAATCACCTCCTTTCCATCAAGCCAGTTGCCATCTCAATAGCCTCCTGCATGGTCTTTGGCTTTGATGCCACAACACTTGAGTAAATTGGGTCGGGCATCCCACCGACATATCTTTCAATTTTGTCCAGGCTTCTTCAAAGGGAACATCCTTTCAATCAGCAATGCTAGCTCCTGGAATCGTTGGTGTATAGGCTACCACATCGTGCGTGTACTTTTAGGTTCCACAACTCTGCCTCAATTTTCTTGATCTCATTCCTTGGACAATATTTAGTTGTCATCTTCTTTTTCAAGTCAGACCACGTCATCGCATACGCAACATCATTAGTCACTGTCCTAGCATGTGAGTTCCACCATGTTAGAGCAGTTCCCATCAGAGTACAAGTGGCAAACTTCACTTGATTCTCCACGGTGCAGTTACTTATGCGAAACACCGTTTCCATCCTCTCAAACCACTGGGTCAAGTTGACCACTTCTTCTGTAAACCCTTGAAGAATTGGGTATGAACATTTCAGAAGTCTTGATAGGTGCACTCCCGCATAGTGCGTTCATTCCTTCTGCAACCAGTATCCTGAAAAGTGTTGTATGAAAAAAACAAAAAAAAAATGGGGGGGAAAAAGTGGAAAAAAAAAATGAGGGGAATGTGGATGGGGTAAAAAAATGGGGGGAATGAAAAAATAAATGGGGGGAAAAATGAAAAATGAATGGGCTATCAACGCATTACCGGGTTGCAGCACGTGCTCTAAAACATGCATGACACCCTGCATCGATCATGCCTGCAGTTGTGGCACTTTGACCGAAGTGGTGGTAAGTAAGGAGTCTAGTGACAGTGGGGGATTTGTTTGATTGGTGGGTGAGTTCAGGACTGGCCTTGACCTCATGTGGTTCTTGTGGGCCTCCTCTTGGGGGCCATTTTCTGAATAACAAGAAGACATAACACCCGTTAGATTTCAAAAATCTTAACCATAACCCGATGTATACATAATGAATAAAACGAGATCACAACACAAGGTGAAATACACAACATTATTGAAATTAACAAATCGACATTTATTCACAATAAATTCGATTTCATATAAAACATAATCATCTTGTTCAAATATAACTTGGAAAATAATACATGAATGGTTTATATAAAAACGATCATAACAACGATGTTACAAGACAAAATAACCTAATAAAAAATGCCCCCCATTAAAAACTACCCGAGATAATACACGTACTACTATATGAAGCAGTACAAGTAAGCCAATATATGAACAAAAGATCTAAGACAAAGTAGCTAAACAAACAAAAAGATCTATACAGACTGCTAGCTGGGAACAACCCATAATACTTAACAACTGTACAGTAGCTACAATCATAATTCCAGTCTAAGAAACAACTATCCTGGCCTCGCTCCCCCCCCCCCCCCCCCCCCCCCCCCCCCCCCCCTCCCCTGACTCCTGCTCTTCAGGATCCTTAGCAGGTCCCCTGCTGTCTCTGTAGCTCGGTCCTTCTGACCTTGATGCTCTTCACTATCTTTAGGGTCCTACAAACTGCCCTCTGCCTTCGATAGTCTGCTTCAGCACCATGAAATCATTGTCTGTCTCCTCTGGTACTCTGCCCGTAACTCAACGATCTCGTACTGCTGGGTCATAACCGTAGTCCAAGTAAATCCCCTCGGAATGCCTGGTCAACAAGCATCCGATACGATTGTGCCCAAGCGGCACGTGATAAGTCAGGGCCTTACCTCCCCATCATAATGTTGTACCTCTGTGGAAGGGGACTATCACCTCCAACATGTTGGACGTAGACGGCACAAGTATACTCGTCATACCGTGTGCAAATCATCTATCTAAGCCGAGATATATGATCTCATCCACCTCGTCAATAGTAAAGAAAACTCCTATAACTCGTCTGTTGACCCCCTCTAGGTGGACAGGGGGTGGCAAATCTCCAGATGTCTCCCCAACACCCCCAAAGATCATCCCAAGTATCCCGAATACCCATAGCCTAACTCTCCAGACTCCGGGCTCTGGAGCGTCCTCTAAACGAATCAGCAAATCCATACAGGTCTGTCCTAGCTTGGTAGGTCCAACCGTGCCTAGCAGTCCCAAGCTGCCCAGAAACTCTCCCCGACCACATTTCTAGACCAGGAGTATACGACACAGCCATCTTACGAAGCGGTAACCACATCTCAGTACACTCAGTATCAATGAATCGAGAGATTTAGCGCATCTCTCCGTCTAATCCCCAGCAGCTCGGATTCCCAGAGACTACCTCAGCATAATAGGGATGATGGGTGGTTGTGTGGTATAGGTAATGGTGGCGAGGGTATCTGAGGAAGTGGTGTAGTGATGAGTGAGAGTGGTGATGGTGGGTGGAGTATGAAGGCTAACACTCTCTCAGCAACTTCCTCGGAAGAGGAATGGTGTGTCCGCGCCTGGGTTTCGTATGGACCATCCTAGCCGTGGCAGCTATAAGCATGTATGAGTGTCCTGTCATTTGAATAAGCAACAGCTGCAGGCTCGGCAGGAGCTAAGTGCTCATCATCATCATCTCCTCTGTCAGCCGGATAGTCGGCTGGATCCTCCTCAGGATCCTCCTCGTCATCCTCCTCTAGGTCCCTCCTCAGGGTCGGACCATTCCGTATATATCCTGGTGACTGATGAGTAGTTTAGTCATCAGCAGCAGTGGCTGCTCCTCAGCCGTGAAATACCTCATTGTCTACTGGTAAGAAAGCCGGTAGACAGGCCTGGAATAAATGGTATTAGATAGGTGAAGTGGTTGCCTGCTCTGGCCTTCTCAGGGCCAGGCCATAATCTGGTGATGGTGGTCCCCTCAGGCCAGGTATGTAGTCGGTGACGGTGGGACCCTCAAAAATAGGTGTACCGACATGACGCCTGGTGACCCCAATGTATAAAACGTCCTCATATACTGCTGTGTATGTAACCTGAAGAAGTGCTCAGAAATCTTACATATCGTCTCTAAAATCAAAAATTTACTTATATGAAGCATATTAATATAAGACTATCATCCTTATATACGTAGTATATTAATTAACACGAATATTAATTATGCATGTAAATAATCCTAACCGACTAATTCAATAATGTGTATAAATATCCCCGTAAAAACCCTTTTGTATGTATGCAATTTTTGAAAATGGTTATAGTCCAGCAAAAAAATTTTGACCTGGTTCTCTATAACCTTGGCTCTTGATACCAATCTGTAACACCCCCAAAATGGGTCGCAGCGGAATAAGGATCCGGGGCATGAACATCAAAGATAAACAGCACAAGATAATATATAATAACGACACAAAAGTCGTTAAAACTAACATTGGATTAAAATAAAAGATATATTACAAAAGCTATAGCTTTACATGTTCTTTGTTTCATATTACAAAAGACAATCGATTTCCCCCAAAAACATGTTACAAATAAGTCTTTAAATCTGTACAATCCAAAACATAAACCAATGCATCCTTGGCATCTTCGTGCCCAAAGACCTCCTGAAAACATTGCATTAAATTAAACGTCAACAAAATTGTTGGTAATTCATAGGTTTATGTATTTAAATTAATGCAGACCGCAAGATATTCCCTGATGTTTACAACAGATCCAACAACAATCACAAAACCAAAATTGTTTGCACTAAGCTCATGACACCGAAGCTTTATCCCCCAACCTATATTTGGCTATTTAGCAGTATTTTTGCCGTAACAATGTTGTAACTCCGCAACATCCAAGTCCGACATGGTCAACGATTCATTCCCAAGTGATAGCTAATCACCCAAAACGGGGAGGTTTAATCCAATAGATCTATTTATCTCATTGCGCGCTGTCAATACATAATGTAATTAGCAACTACTTTCTATCAATGACAGTTCATGATAATGGCTCAGAGGGGGTTATAGCTACTTTAGGCAACACTAATCAATATACTTTCAACACTTGCTCCAATTTATAAAACAAATTAAAGTCTCACCCCAAAAAATATAAAATCAGTAAAACTGAAAAAAGTGGGGCTATAACTCACCTTGAGTAACAGATACTCAATTAATCTCAGAATAAAACTCACACTAGAAGATAAATACAACCATTTAAATTAAGTCTAGTATAAAGTACTGAGTACTTTAATAACATCGAATATAATCTTAAGTGTATAATTCAACTATCGTTCGGGCTATATAAATAAAGAGGATCATGACATGATGTACGGGGGTTTTAGGACACTTTAAATCGTAAATCCAACCTCTCATAACGAGATACGCCATCCAAGAGGCCTCATTATGAAACTCCCTAGTAATAATAGACTTTGATAACCACTCAGTATCTATATAGCATAATCACCGACTAATCATTTATTAGTAAGAATATATTTATAAAGTGAAAACGTATTCATAAATAACTTTTCCGTAAAAGTGACCTAACTTGGTCGATTTAAAAGCCCGTTGCTCGCGTTTCCTTACATCCACTTCTTCGTAGTAAGACGAGCGAAATCAAAATATATACAATTTTCAAGTTTAAAAAATTCTGTGATGAATAGTAGAATACTGTACATGACAGCTGAATATACCCGTTTTTACGTCTTAATTAGCGTAAATTGTAATCGGCATAACTTATTCGTTTAAACTCGATGTTAGAGATTCCTTCGCGTAACGTTCACTTATTAAAAAGCTTTATAAATATCTCAACAAAATTATCCACTGATGAATAGTGATTTTTACTTGTTCAAAGTTTATAAAAATACTTTTTAAAAACTTTAATTATTAAAAACGCGTAGTTACTTCTCGTATAGTTCCGTTTTTAACGATTCTTTGCGTGGTACGATCGTCGGAATCAAAATTATATGCATATTTTAGATGTTTTAAAAAATAAAAAGTGCTGTAATGAATAGTAACCTTTTATAAAAATTAGTTTTAGAAAGTATTTATTATAGTCTCAAAAACTCGTTTTTACGTATCTTTTTTCGTTAGATCGGTTCTCAAGTTTCTTATCAATTATGGAATCGACATGAAGGCGTATTAATTATTATATTATCGCTCAAAACCTAACTGTCCAGATTCGAATTTGGACAGCCCCTAAATATTTCATACATGTTTCTTTATAAAACTTGTTTTATGTATTAATTAAGTTAGTAGTTTACTATAAAAACTCTTATAACCATATTTTACATATGTGGTACTTATAATAAAGTCTAATATCATCCCTAGTCCTTATAATTTCATTGTAACAAGTTTAACCCTTTTACTTTCATTATTTTCACATGTGAAGTTTAAGAAACATTATAAAACCCTAATTTAACCTAAACATGTTTACACTTAATCAATAGGTTAACATACTTTTATTTTTACTTTTCAATGATATATAGGACCATATGACATAAGAATAAGTGCATATAATCATAAACATAAATAATAACTCATTTTACATATTAGAAAGTCATTAGTGGTGATTATGGCTATATATAACATGTAACACATAAAATCATAAGAAGTAAAAGTATAAAGGATTTAAGAAAACCTTAGTAATGATGTAAGAGATGTGAAATAAGTTCTAAACCCGTGTTTAGATTCAAAACCAAGCTTTCAAGCTTATAACCCTAGATTAGGTTTCCAAAACCCTAATCTTTCCTTTTTCTTCTTATTACTTGCAAATGATGAACCAAAGCTTGCAAACACCTTAGAATACCTTAAGTATGTTGTGCAAAGGGTTGTATAATCTTACAAAATCAAAGTGTGGATTTTGTTTTAAAGCTTATTTGAGCCGTGAGCTAGGGGAGTAAAAGAGAGAAAGAAAATGAAGTTTTGTAAAGTATAAGAGTATGTAAACATTTCTCATGCATGCATGCCTATTTATAGTAAAAATATCTTGCTAACCATACCATGGTTACTTTCTAACCCTAGTTTAGTTAAACAAGTCAAGTTGGTAAAAGGTGTAAGAGTTACCTTTATGAAATATCTAGATATTATGTAAAAGATGTAAACTTTGAAAAGTCTTGGTCTCATCCTCAAATTTTCGGCATTATGTGTATATATGTGATGTTATATTTGTTATTTTGAGTATTGGGTATAATCGTGGGTATTTGTTTAGGCGTAGTTAGGTTTTAGAACTTCCGGGTATGCCTAAACGTATTTTATTATGAAACGTAAGCATTTTACGTAGCCGATAAAAATAAGATGAACAAAGTCATTAATTATCCTCATAATAATCATATAACACTTGCTTGATGCAAACATTTAATCGTTTAATGCCCGTTTACATTGTATGATCATTTTCAGTTTACGCGATTTAACTTAACGTTTACGGTTTAAGAGCAAACGCGTAAAACCCTAAAAATAACTTATGAATTACATAATGTCATACAATGACATAAAATACGAGGTGTTATAGTATGAAAAGATGCTTAGGAATATGATTGCATATGTTTCAGGAAGTAGTGAATATTAAACATACTTTAGAACTGTTTGGGTATGTGTATTGGCAACCTCTGATTTGTTTAACGCATATGACACGTCTCACGTTAGTAAAGCGTAGAGGCTGTGATTTTGACTCATTTACTTATTAATCAGTTGATATGGGATTAAGTTGTATCTGTCATGTGTCAAATGAGTTAAATTGCAGGATCTAACTTAGGATGAAGCAGGTTAGATGGGCTGAAAGTCATCCAAAATAATTTTATAATTCAAAAGATAGATTATTATTAAAGTTATGTTGTCTTTGACCGTTCGAAATGATAAACAATGATTATGAGTTTGTCCAAACACACCTGCAACTAATAGGTTAAGTTGTGAAATTGCAAATCACTTAAATTTAGGTTGGGGTTTGTTGTTAAAATGCTTTCCTTAAGATTTCATATATGTTACAGGTGTGGATCTGCAATTGGAATGCCCGAGGCTGAGGCTTTTATAACTAGGGATGGCAATGGGCGAAAAAAACCCACAACCCGCGGGTACCCACACATAAATGGGTGGGTAATTGCGCCAATTTTTACCCACGGGTGGGTTGTGGGTGAAAATTTATACCCATCGGTGAGTGGGGGGTGGGTGACGGGTGAGGTATACCCATCACGGGTAAACGCATGACACCCATTTAGAATACCCACGGGTATACCCGTCAAAATACCCGTGTGTATACCCATCAAAATACCCGTTGTTGTACCCATAAACTCATTTATGTTAAACTAAAATAATAATACTAAGAATATTTATGCAACAAGAAACTAAAATTAATAAATTCTCGTAGGTATATATTTAATAATTATTAAGTCTTAAGAAAACACAAGAAACTAAAAGTTTGTTTGAGTTTCAAGAATAAAAAGGAATATGAAAGATCGAACAATCAAACTTATATACATGTATAATGAGTTCGTCCTTTAGCAAATTGATTGGTGTCTTATTACGGAGTTTTATAGTTAGTTTTCATACATGGTTTTATGATTTTGTTGCATTTCACTAACCCACGGGTTTACCTGCAGGCAATGGGTACCCACGAGCATGGGCACAGAAAAACTTTTGTACCCATTGGTGGGTGACGAGTGAGTGGCGGGTGAGAGAAAAACCACTCGGACGGGTGACGAGTTAGAGGAACCCATGCCCATCGCCTACGGGTGCCATCCCTATAGAAAACTGAAAGATGACAACAACGACACCCAACTCGACGTCAACAACAACGTCGACCACCGCTATCAACAACAACGACGCCCACTAATCGTCCTGAGGCGAAGCGCAGGCCGATATACTCGTTAATACATATTTAGGTCTTCCATATTGATTTTTACTTAAGAAAATAAAAAGGAAATCAATTAATACTATAAACCTATTCCAAATCTTAAACTTTTTCGTTATGTTTAATTATAGGGTAAACATCATTTATGAACAATTCATTATATTTAGTGTCTCATTATGAACAATGTATCAAAAAATACCATTATGAACCACAAAACATGTTAATAGCCGGTATTTTTCACGTCATTTTTTACTTATTGGGTAGGGTATACATAATGAGACAAGAACAAAAGTATATGGTTCATAAATGGTTTTTACCCTTTAAACATACTTATTGCTGGGAATTTTGGACGGGTTATTTTGGCCTGTATTTTTCCTCTTTTATAACCACAATCCACCAACCTAAATCCATTCAATTCACTCAATGCTTGGATGCTATTTTGATAATTATGCATGGGTTTTGTTGGGCTTCTTTAGATCTTTAATTATTTTGTGGATTGTTATAACTTAACAATTAATTTGGGGCAACTGGAAAAAATTATAGATAAAATTATTAGCATCGAGCGAGTAATTTATTATAAAAGTTAATAATTAATAAATGAAAATAGAAAATCAGTAAGACTTAGCAACATAGAAATAAACAAGCATGATTACCCGCGCGTTGCTGCGGGTTGTTAATTTTTTTCGCGTAGTTGCGAGGCATTATTATTTTTTATTTTTTTTATTTTGTGTAGTTTTATTTTTTCGACCTCATGTTTAATAGTTTGTTTTTTTTTCTTATATGGGCTTATGTGGGGGGCTCATGTTTAAAGGTTTTTTTTTGCTATACGGGTTTTTTTTTAATATAATTTTATGGGAACATGGCGTTTTTTTATTGTATTCTGTATGGGTTTATTTTTTCAGTCTCATGTTTAATAGTGCGGGTTAATTTTTGAGATAAAATTTTATTTTTATTCTTTTCTATTTTT
>BQNB010126248.1:0-19632 GCA_026074375.1 Tanacetum coccineum
TTTATCCCATGATATCTTATGATTTAAATTTGCCTTAGTCTAGTTTTATATACATTATTCTTAATCTTAATTTGCATCTACTCTGTACTTTGATATGCATTAAAACGAGATATGATATCGATTTATATATATTCATGTGCTAATCAAATTTTGCATTATTTGAGTTTATTCAATGAGTATCGTTAGAAGTAATTATGTTTGAAGTTTGGATGCGAAAAAAATTCATAACATCATACATTTTAGTAATATGATTTTATGACTTCAACACTGTTGTTGTCTTGAATTTAATTATAAAGATATTGTTGACAACGTTTGTATTTACGATTATGGTTAATAATATAAGGAGCTCTATCAAAATATCATTAAATCTGTTCAATAAAATAAGATGTCTTACTTGACTCTAATCTTGTCATTGAGTTTTGGTAATAGTGAAACTTCAATAGTATAACACATATATTTCCTTGTGTGATGATGCCATATGCTAAATGAATACTAAATTGAATGACGTTAAAATTTTAAAAATGCACATGTAAATTTTATCGGAGATATATAAGTTTCATTGTGATAATATATTATTATTTGAGTTTGCATAAAGTGATGTGCAAATTGAAGCACATATGGTCATAAAGTATAGTATCAGTTTATGAGCCAAGATTATTGTAGTAATTGGCATGACCTGTTGAACCATCTCGGGTCAATGATGATGCGAAATGTATATAAGAACTATATCTTGAAAGATAGATTTGATTGTTCTCAATGAAAGTTAATTGTTCAACTGTCGTCACTAAATTAAAGTAAAGAGTTTGTCCGATAAAATTTTAGAAATAATATAAAGGGGGTGTATTTAGGCCTATACACCCGCTAAGTTGATCATTTTGAGTTTTAAAATCGATGCGTCGTCAAAATGATCACCAAAGATGCAACTTAATGTAATATGATAGATATTGTATTGATTGAATAAATTACATAAGAGATAGCATCTTTATTTATAATAAATAGATAGCTTTGTAAATAAGCAACATCAAACCTAACCCTAATGGACCACAAGCCCACAATCGGGCTTGGGCCACTTATTCGTTTAACACTCCCCCGCAGTTTGAACGGGAGATGAACGAACGCTCAAACTAGTGTTGGGAAATACAAGTCAAAAGGTCAAAGTTCTGCCACGAAAAAGTCAAAGTACTGCTTAATGAAAAAGTCAAAGTAAATGAAAAAGTCAATGTACTGCAGTAAAGATTCGAAAAGTAATTGCTGTGAATATAGGAACTATAAATGTTTAACGGTTGATTTTAGCATTTATATTGTAACAGTTATATGATTAAGTATCAGATTAGTGTTTATCGATCTCACATGGAGTCTGTACATCTACTTAGAGGTGATCTTATGTTTATATAAAGGATCTCTATGGAAGTATATTAGAAAAGATATTACGTACAGTAACAATAGAAAAAACGATACGTTAAGAATTTAATTAGTATTGTATTACGGGATCTGCATTTTAGGCAGATTCAAAAGGTTTATAAACTAAGAAATCGTTCTTGAGAAACTATTGTGTGTTTTCATATTGTACTGCATATACCACTAGATTCGCATAGTTGACGCTATACTCAGTGTTTTCATAAGGAATAACGATCCTACAAGTGGTACAGCTGCTTGTGTTTGAGGATACGCTGACATGGAAGAACTGTTATTTCACATCTAAAATCTTTTCTAAATTCATAATAGAAGTCTGAAACAGACAGACCTATTCTCTCCACAACCTCGTACCGTTTACTCGCACACTCAGAATCCCTATAAAACAACGAAAGGGATATCATCGCTCCTATGGTCCCATGAGATGCGACAGTATATCGCTAATCATGATCACATATAATGGGACTTAATCACTAATGGAAACCACAAACCACAACTGATCCTGTGCATCTCCCTCAGTGTTGCTCTCCTCGATGATTCACTTGCTGCAAACGAAGAAGGAAAACAATGAGAAAGCACTTAATATACTGCTTTCTGCCAACCCTTGTTAGACATCTTCTCCAGTTCCTCTTATGATTGAGTAGATGCCAAGATCTGTATGGAAAAGCCTTAAATGCTCATGATTTGGAGGGCGCGATTCAAAAGATAAGCCTATCAATGCAAGTATGCAATCATTGAATTCTGGTGACATATAACTTTTCTATTTGTAGATACTTGTGTTCTTTTTGCGTGATAGGGAAGCAAACTATGAGCTCAGCCTTACTGATACAAGGCGCTGCTCCATATGCCTCGTACATGCAGTTCCACGCCCTTGCTCCCTTGCCTGTCGTCCTATCGCAAAGGTCGGATGTACACATCACACACCCGCAATTCAGCGATGTACTTTTTGTTGTATTGTCATTCTTTTGTAGTTCCATAGCAGCCACTAGTTGTGGATCTGTGTGGGGTGGGCAGCATTCACGCCATCTTGTGAGATAATCCGGGTGGGACAGTTTATTTCCCTGCAGTCTTTTGGTGGTAGATAGGTTTTTATTGGCAGGTAGTTTCGTTGATTTGGTTGGGGAGAGGACGACGATTTGGATTTAGAGAATTTTATGGGGGAGGGGGCGCGGCATCTATCGTCGGTACAAGGGGGATCCGACATCTCACCCCCACCCTATTGGCAGAATCCCCGTGATATCGGCTTGTGGGTGGGTGAGGGCCAGTTTCATGGTTATTATTCCTTGGTCGCGCGGAACGGCGGGGAGGGGTTGCGGGCTGGGGTATAATGATATGCTTTCGTGCAAACCCAATTTTTTCTACCTGTTTTTGCAAGTGGATGTTGCGGATTGCGTTGAACCTAGTGCTTTGTGCTTGGCGCAAGTTCTCGCGCGAACCATTAGGGGCGGAGGAGAAAGATCCGGAGTTGGCGGTTCCCCTTCCTGGGAGGGTTTTAACATGGCTCCTCGGGTTGGTTGGGGTGGGGCACCCCCTAGGGTTCTACGATGTCCGTTGGGCAAGGCGCCGCGGGGGCTACACCAGGATTACTTGTCAAGACTCGACTTGGCAGATCATCATCAATGTGGGTGTTGCATGTTTGTCCATTGTTTATGCGGCTATATTGTTTTTCGCCTGTTGATGGCCCGTAGGCGATATTGGGAATTGGGAATGATTACTGGTACCGATGGCTACCGGTGGCCATGGGGCGGTGGGTGGATTCTCTGCGCTTCCTGGTCTGTCTGTTCCAGCATTAAGTCCCTTGGGATTGGTATGGGAGTTACGTAGTGGGATTGGTTGGTAGGGGTGGGTGTGGTTGAATGGGGTTTGGTTGTGTAATGGTGTTGTTGTCACATATTGCGTATAGTGTGAGTTTGAGTATGTATCTTAGTACCTGTTTGGATGTTGTAGTGAAATTCGGAGGTTTTAAACAAGATGGGCTAAATGGACACAGGGTGATTATTTAGTCCTGTGGGGGAGAGAGTGCTACTGCTCATAGAGGTGGGGGAAGGGCGGGGTTGGTAAGGGGGGTGGGGTGGAGGGGGGCGTTTGTGGGTGGTTTAATCGTCTTGTTCGCGATTTGTTTTTTTATATATTTTTTTTTTATAATTGGTCAATGAGTGCTCTGGCGTGAAGTGTTATGGCTTTTGTTTTGACCGGGATGGTTTAGAGATTTTTGGTGTCTTCTTCTTCTGTTAGTGGTCGAGGGGTGTGGTGTGGAGTGCGTTGTGTTGTCGGGGAGGCGAAAGATAGTGCGGTAGTGGAGGTCCTCCAGACAGGCCGGTGTGTTGTGGTATTAGTGCAGTGTTGCATCTTAAACTGCGCATTTTTATCATATCCATACATTCATAACTCTTGTATTTTCCAGGACTAACCTATAAAAAAGAAGTAGTATACCCCCCATAGGTCCGCTTAATGTGTTAATTATTATCTGTAAATCGTAGGATTCTATTGTGGATTATTTTTGAATGAATCAATCTCATATATAAGCCTTTTTTCTTGAGGTACTACAAGGGGCCCGGCACATGACAACAATTGAAGAGATATTGATTGAGTCCCATCCCCAAAGGAATTTGATGCTGAACCAGTGACATTATATGTATTAATATGCTGCTACTCCTTCCCCCCCTTGATGGGCAATGGTGGAGCTTTTTATTTTTTTTTGAAAATAAGATGTTTGTTTTTGGAGCCTTAGTGTATTGATGCTAGTTGCTCTATTGCACTTTGGACTAGACGTTTGGTAGCCCTTGCTGATGATCTTTGATCTGGAGCTATCATATCATAGCTGTTGTTGTTTGCTGGTGCTCCGCCGGGTTTGGAGCTGTGCTTTGATGGCGACTTTCTCTGAGGGGTTGGGGGTTTGCGGTGGTTCCTGAATGGGCGACCTATGGTTGTATAATTCTTTTTTTAAGTTGGGGCTGTTGTATTTGTTTGGTTATTGATGTTATTAACGGTGGGATTGAGGTTTCGCTTTGTGTGTGGGTTTTCTGTGGTAGGGGAGTGGGATTATGTGTGCTTGAGTTGTTTTATGGGTTTGTTTTGTGCGGTTGCCTAGTCTGGTTGTTGGGTTGCAGGTCTAGGGATGGGAGGTGTCTTGGGGTTATGTTTTGGTTGTGTGGATGGGTTTTATTTATTTTTTTTTTTTGTTTTTTTTGGTTTGTATATTAATTGTTTTTTGTTTATAAAATTCTACCTTGTGGGTATTGTTTGGTTTATTCTTTTCATTGAATATGCATGGGGTGGTCGTACATGTTTATGTAAAAATATTTGAACAAATGGGAATTATTTGACCTTCTTTACTTTAAAGATTATAGAGGATTTGAACTAGGATAGAGAAGGAAAAGAAAAAAGAAAAAAAGAAAACAACGAAGAATTAAAATAAAAGAATAAAAGAATAATTAAAAAAATAAGTAAAATCGAAAAAAAAGAAAAAACAAAAGGAATTAGTATCATAGCCTTTTTTAATATAGATACGTTATTTATTTTTTTTTGAATGTATTTATTTTTTTGTTTTTTCTGTATTTTTTTATTTAATTTGTTTTTTATTAATTTATAGTTACCGATCGTTGTGTTGGATTTGGGGTGGTTGTGTTGTATTTTAGGGTTTTTTTTTTTTTTTTATGTTATTTTTATGGGCGGCGGCGACTTTGGATTTGCGGATATGTGGAGGATTTTGCGTATTGATAGATTATCTTTTTGGTATTTGGTAAAGTTTCTTACTTAGTGTTAGTTGTTGATTTTGTCTGGATTTAGGGCTGCTGGTTGGTGGTGTTTGGGGGGGGGAGGGTGGGCGTGAGGGTGGGGTTTCGGTGTAGGAGTGTTTGTAAATGAGTATATAAGTCAGTAATAGTATGGAAAATTTGTTGACCTACAATCCACCTCATCACCACTACCCCATACGATACGATTTTCATATGGGGATGTTTGGGGTGGTTTTCGTTGTAACGGTGGAGTCAGTGTGTTTTAGGATTTTTTAGTGAATCTTGATAGGGTTAATAGAGGGGAAAATAATATGTCTCTCCCCCTCCCCCATGAGGGGTAAATGTGCTGGGGTGGGTGTGGTGTTCCATTTTGGTTTTTGCACTTTTTTTTTTATTATTTTTTATTGTGGTGAAGTTTTCGTGGTTGTAGCTTATTGTTTTTTGTCTAGGTGGGTGTTTTTGCAAATGATTGTGGTAGTTACTTTGCTTCATGCTGCAGGTTCAGGTAAGCCCACCGTCTGGGTCTTTTTTTCCACCTTGGAGGGTAGGGTTTTTGGGAGGTGTCGCAAAACACGAAAGGGGTACTGGGTCGTGTGGTGGTGTGTGGGTAAGTGTGTTCTTTTTTGGTGCGGTCTGTGCGTGCTGCGGTGTGGTGGGGTTTTGTTAGCGGAGAATTTTGAGATTTTGTTTTGCTCTTGAATTTGGAATACCATTAGGAATATTTTTGTGTGTTTTTTTTTATATTTGTTTGTGTTGTTTTGTTGTTTGTTTATATTAAAGTTGTTCTCTTTATTTCATTGTGGGGGATTGAAGTGGAGAGGGGATTATCTAATTTTGAAGTTCTTTTGTACTCACTTCAGCAATTTGTTTGACTTAGTGTCCCGAGAATTGCAATTTCTTTGTCGTCACTTGTGGGTCCTGGGTAAGTATTATGGGTTGGTTTTGTGTGGGGGTGTGGGGGTGTGTGTTGTGGTTGGATGTGTTGAGTCTAGGTCGTTGGGCGTCAGTGTGGTTTTTTGGTGTTTGGTTTGGCTTTTGGGTCTTAGGAAGGGGGGGGGGGGAGGGGGGTTAGGATGGGTGTTGTGGGGCGTGGTGGTGTGGTGGTTTATGAGGGGGGTTTTTATGTGGGGGATAGTACATTTATAGGGGCCTTTATGTGGGGGGGATTGTTTGTTTGGTTGTTTTGCTGAGTGGTACTCTTATTTGGATAGGGGTTTATTAGGGGGGTGTGGTTCGTGGGTGGTGGTGTGGTGTGATCGGGGGGGGGGGAGGTTGCGTGGAGGTGAGACCGCGGGCGCCCGACACCCCGCCCCCCTCCGGGTGGTGTGGGGTCAGCAGTGGTGGGTGGTTTTTGGAGGTATTTGTTGGGGGTTGTTGGTTGGTAATGGTATGGAGGTGGTGGGGTGGCTTTGGGGGGGTGGGGGTGGCGGAGGGTGGTGGGGTTTTTGGGTTGGTGGTGTTTTGTGGTGGTGTACGTTGCCCCCCCCCCCCCCCCCCCCCCCCCCCGCCCGCCCCCGAGCCGCTGCCGCACTTCCGCTTGATATGTAGAATTCATGTTTTTTGTATGCGCCTACAGTACCTATGTATTCGTATTTTGGTTGGTGCTGCTAGGGGCGGCTTGAGTATGGGTTTGTTAAGGAATTATCATACCCAATTTTCTTATTTTTTTAATGATTATAAGGGAGGGAAGTGGGAAAAAGGGAGTAAAAGAGGGAAATAATACAAACAAAGGGGTTTAGGGTTTCCCTTTAAGGGAGATACAAAAAATACCAGACCAGTTTGGAACAAAATCCACCCCCCCCCCTCCCCCCCCCCCCCCCCCTCCCCTCGACCGCCCCCCCCTTTTTCGTAGAACCATCATAGTAACTTCGCAAGAAGGAAGAAGAAATCTAGGATACCCTCAACCAAAGGGCGGCAGAAGCCTTCTTTTTCCATCTAGCATTAGTAATTACAAAGGGCCGTATTATATGATGGGTGTGGTTTTTGATTAAGTAATGCTTTTTAGATATGTAGAACCAAAAAAAATAAAAAAAATTAAAATTGACACCAACAATAACAGTACTGCTGATTCGCTGTAGTTATATATATATAATATTCATAAGATACAAATCAATGATAAAAAGATTCGGATAAGAGATTTAGAGGATGAGAAAGAGATATGAACGATTATTTCCCGCGGCGGCGGCCCCCCCTGGCGCGACCGTATTGGGGTCGGTCCCCGTGTCGTTTGGTGGGTTGTTATGTCCCCAAAGAAGTCGTGGCTTTTTGCAATTTTTTTTGTGCTTTTGTTTTGTTGTTTTTGTTGCCAATTTGTTAGCAATTGGCTTTGCATTTGTTGCCATTGCATGTTGCACACATTTGTATGACTATTTGTGTTGGGCGTTTTTTGTTTTTTTTTTTTTGCTTTGCAATAATTGAAATTTATCCTTGCTGGTTTGTATTGAGAAATTGTATGATGGAAACACTGATTATAATTTTTAAAATAAAGTTTAATTAAAAAATAAAACTTTAATTTA
The DNA here is from genome assembly GCA_026074375.1 of Tanacetum coccineum. Classification (NCBI taxonomy): domain Eukaryota; kingdom Viridiplantae; phylum Streptophyta; class Magnoliopsida; order Asterales; family Asteraceae; genus Tanacetum; species Tanacetum coccineum. The sequence goes on from BQNB010126248.1 coordinate 7,667, forward strand.
TTCTACGGGAAAAAGAGAAGCGGGGGGAAGGATAAAAGGGGAAAAAAGGGAAAAAGAAAAGAAAAAACAAAGCAAAGTGAACATGGTGGATTTTTAAAAACTTGCTGGGAGGTGGAAGCCCCCGCGCCGAGGAGGGAGGGGGGCGGAGGGGGGGGGGAAAAACAAAATTAGGTATAGGAAAAAATCCTAAAATTAATAATTTAATACTAAATACGGGGGGGAACAGATGCAGGGATGTATTCCCCCCCCCCCCCCCCCCCCCCCCCCCGTTTATCGGGAGCGGGCTGTTATTTCAGGTTTGGGGTTATATTTGAGGAGGTTTTTTATCGGGAAACCCTAAAATACTAAAAATTAAGGAGGGAAAATATAATGCTTAAATTAAATTAAAAATCATATAAGTAAATTCTTATTTTAACTCTTTTATTTTGAAAACAAGAGTTTTAAGATGGCACTAATACCTAGTATGTTGTTCGCTCGCGCTTGATATACTCTCTCCTCTCTCCCGTAGTGATGACAGGCTCGTCCCCCCCCTTTTATTGGAATGGTTTTTAATCGAAAATAAAGATAAAAAATATAGAATACGGTTTATTTTTTTTTAAACTATTATTTTTAAATTATTAAATTTTTTTTGGTTTTTTTAAAAAAAGTTTATCATACCGGTATTGGGTAAAAAGTTTTATTATATTAAAGGTAAAGTATTAAAAAAATCTTAAAAAAAAAAAAAATACCCAATATATAAAAAAGGGGTAAATAAAAAAAAAAAAAATTATATAAAAAATTAATTAAAAAAAATAAAAAATTATAAAGGGGGGGGATTTGGGGTCTCTAGACTGGAAATTTCCAACCCACCCAGAAAACAAACAAAACTAAAGCTTAACTAAATTTTATATTTTTCTAGACACTAATGACAAAAGAAAATTTTAATAAAAAAGAAAAAAATAAAAATATTTTTGGTTTAATTTTCTGGATATTTTTGACATTTTTAATGAGATTCAGCGCGCTCGCAACTAATTAAAAGCTAAAGAACAATTGGTAAAAGACAAAAATAAAAGTTATAAAATTCTTTGAAAAAATAAATTTAAAATAAAGAAAAAATTGAACAATTCTTAAAAAAAATATAAAAATGACCCAACCAAAAGTTACTGATTAAATTAAAAAAGTAATTAAAACTAATAATATTTAATACCTAAATTAATTATTTAAATTAAACTTAAAGGCTAATGCTGTTATATAGGGAATTAACAGTGGAAAAGGGATAACTAGGGGACTAACAGTTTTGTGTAACAATGGTATTAATAATGGCACTAATAAAACTGTTAAACTAGAATTAGAAAATTACACAAAATGGTCCTGAGTTGGACCCCGATTGACAATGTGGGTCCAACAAGCTTATTAGCCAAACCCTAGAAAATCAAAAAGCAAACTTATTCAGGGGCTTAAGAGGAACATTTTTTGTAATAAGCACTTTGTCTAAATCCTAGGGAATAAGCCAGAAAATTAAGGTTTTGAGGGCTGCAGGCTTATTAAGCTTATTGGCTTAATTTTCTTTTCTTTTTGGTATTTAAGCTGACAATAAGCTACATACTATAGGGAACAGATAATAAGGCTAAGGGGAATCCTAAATAAGCTATTGTTATCTAAATAAGCCCTAAAATAAGCCAGAACTTACATAAGCTATATTGACAGTTTATAAAAATAAAACAGAAATAGGTCACTTTTGAGCTTATATTAAGCTGACTAAATAAGCTAACTAATGGAAATAAGCTGCTAAACCTAATAAGCCTACCTATAAGCTATGTAAATAAGCAATAAAAACATGAGGCCTAATATAAAATAAGCTAGAAGAGATGGGCTTAAACCTGGTGCTCAGCACCAGGGGAGGTTTAAGCAGTGGTGAGGGGGCTTATTTGGGCTTATGAATATAAGCTCTTAAGAGCCTTTTTAGCCAAAACCAAACACAAACAGATTGACAAGGGCTGAAAATGAGCCTAAGTTCCAATTTTAAGCTAATAAAATGGATTAATTCATGCTGATAAAGGGGCTTGAGTTTGGGGCTTTTTCAAAAAAATGGCATTTAGGTACACTACTTTACTTGGTCATTTGGTAAATGACAGAACAAGGGGTGCCTTTTTTTAGCTTTTTATGACTCTAAGAACACAAGAAATGTGGTGCTTAAGCTGTTTCAACAGCTTAAGCCCTTAAGCTCACTTTAGCTTATTAAAAATTTGACAGAATACAAAGGGGGACAAAGAACTTATTTTGACACTAAAACTAGGGATTAAAAAGGTTTAATAAACCCTACACACTCAGCCAAAGTTGGCTGAGTGGTTATGACCCATTAGAAACCCCATTTGACCCATTTTAAAGGTTAAACCAAACACCACCTTAAATGTATAAAATGGATTTTTAACTGATTTTTGGGTAAATGAAGGCTGAGAAAAGGTTTATAGGTGTTGTTTTAGTAGCTTTAACACATTTTTGAATAGAATAAAACAGATTTAACAACTAAAATTAAGGCTTAAAATTTCGATAATAGCAATATCACAAACTCTTAACTTTTTATTAAACTTCCAAGAAATTACAACTTAAAACTTTTGAAACAAACTGAATTACAATAATTTAAAGCAGACTTAATTAAATTTAAACTAAAAAAGTAAAAACAGGGGTTGGTGTTTCGGCTTGGACTTCTCTCTTTTATAGAGGCTCTTTTTCTTCTCTTTGGGGCTTCACATGTGCTAGTTGGGTGTGTAGAAACTCCTCAAGCAATCCTAGCCATTGAATTGGCTTTTGTGTTACTTCTCACACAATCTCACCATTGGGGGTGCTTCGGGTTGAGTGAAATGAACTGGAAAGGGGGTTATAGGGGCAATGGTTTATGGGGAAAGGGTGAGGGATAGCTGGGAGATGTACTAGAGAGGTGGTTTGGGGCTTAAACTGTGGGAAAGGGGCGGTTTGGGTTTGGCGGGAAAGGGGAGGGTACTGTTTTATGGTTGCAGTGTTTTAAAGAGAAGTATGGGGAAGAGGCAAGTTTAGTCCCTCTTCTTTCTCTCTTTTTCCATTTCTATTTAGCCGGGTTTTTAGTTATAAAAGAAGTTTGGAGTTGTACACAAATGGTCCCTCCTGTTTATGAATAAAAGAATTAAAAAGAGTTTATGACATTTGCAAAACTGCCCCTTGTGTTTAAAAATAATAAAGGAATTGTCATTTGGCAGTTTCAGTCCTTGTTTTCTTTTTAGCTCTTTTTTCTTTATAAAATACTTTTGAAATTGGCAGTTTTGGCCCTTCTCTTTATTTAGCCATTTTCTTTATAAAATAGGTTTTCAAAATAACACAACAAGTCCCTCTGGTTTTGTAAAAAGGCTATTGGGCTTGGGTTTTGTGTTTGGGCTTGTATTGGGCCCACTAAGGTTTTGTGTTTGGGCCCAATAAGGTGTGTGTTTGGTTATTGGGCTTTTTCAAGCCCAATAAGGTTATGAAGTGGGTTTTGTGTGTACAATGGCTGAGATTGGCTGTAACTGGGCTAGGATTGGGCCTTCAAAGTCTTCACAGTCTTTGTCAATTGCACACAAATGGGCTGTTGTAATTGATTGAGGGCCCATTTGGTCTTCACAGTCTTCATAAATATACTATTGGGCTTTCCCGGCCCATCAGATGGGTTAAGATTGCATTCAATAGTATTCTTCAGTTCCGGCTCCGGTTTGACTGCTGATTCTTCAGTATTGACTCTGACTTTGGCATTTTTGGACTTTGGCCTTGATTTTGCACAGTCTTTTCCATTCCATGCTCAGTTTTGTCATTTTGGCTTGGTTTTCTGTCTTTTTGATGATATCCACTTCCTGCACAATACAAATGCAAAACAAACATATATTTGGCAGTTTTTGTCTGTTTTTGGTCATTTAAGCTCGTTTTTAGAGGTAAAAGATATGTGTAATTAAGCACTTATCAAATCCCCCAAACTAAGGTATTGTGTGTCCTCACACAATGTTATGAAGTAAACACGTAAGCCCCGTTTTCACCATTTTCTTTATTTACACTAACTACAACTAATATTTTTGGATTTTCTCATTTTTTAACAAGTTTGACTTTCTTTATTTATTAACACTGGGATCATAGAATGAGAAGCGTCCGTAGAGTGATCTACGGATGTCCTGACGGATAAATTCATCGTCCTCGATTTTTCACAAGTTCCAAGCTAAGCAATTAAACAAGATCATTGTCGATATAAGTTTATATGTTAAGCCCTCATACTTATGACTTGTGAATTTTCAACTCCCAACATGGATATACGATTGAATGTGTGTACTCATTTTAATTTAACCATAGGTCAACTTATTTTCATAGTCATAATTCAAAATGAATCATGACTCAAAGCAACAACTTATTAAGACTTCGTAACTTGATTTCGAGATTTAAACTTTAGAACTTTTTGCAACATATTCAACATTATAATCATAAGTTCTTTAAAGCTTAGGAATGCGTTGCTTAGTTTGAACTAGAATGAGAAGCGTCCGTAGAGTGATCTACGGATGTCCTGACGGATAATTTCATCGTCCTCGATTTTTCACAAGTTCCAAGCCAAGCAATTAAACAAGATCATTGTCGATATAAGTTTTGAAGCTAAGGGATTGTGTCCCCCCCCCTTAGTTTTGAACCCTCACCTAAGACCTTTCTTCCAAGTGAGATATCACGACACAAATAAAAACCAAATTCCTATAAGCAAAAGTGACGTCCTTAGTTAGAACCCCCACCTCGTGATTAACGGAGCGGGATATCAACGACACATCTTTTAAATAACTTTCTCCATAATATCAACTGTATGCTTCATTGGTAAAATTTCAATATTCATGCATTTTTGCATTCACATTTCATTCATGCTTCTTTGGCATTTATCTTTTTAATTACTACAAAATCTCGCTTTTTGCTAGTAATTAAAAGATAAATGCCAAAGAAGCATGAATGAAATGTGAATGCAAAAATGCATGAATATTGAAATTTTGCCAATGAAGCATACAGTTGATATTATGGAGCAAGTAAAAGATGTGTCGTGATATCCCGCTCCGTTAACCACGAGGTGGGGGTTCAAACTAAGACGTCTTTACTTCTAGGGATTTGGTGTGTCGTGATATCTCACTTGGAAGAAAGGTCCCCCACCTATGGTGAGGTTATCAACAGACTAGACACCAATCCTTATCCATATTAGAATAAGGGTCGATGTATTTCCCTCTACGCTAGCAACGGGGGGTTTTCAAACAAAGAACACCGGTCGTTTGTTGTGGATATCCTGCTCCGTAAACCACGAGGTAGGGTTCAAACTAAGCAACGATTTCCTACTTAAAGAACTTCTGATTATGCTGTCAAAAATGTGCAAAAAGTTCCTAAAGTTTAAAATCTTCAAATCAAGTTACGAAGTCTTAATAAGTTTGTTGCTTAGTCATGATTCATTTTGAATTATGACATGAAAATAAGTTGAACTATGGTTTTAATTAAAATGAGTACACACATTCAATCGTATATCCATGTTGGTAGTGTTAAAATTCACATGTCATAAGTATGAGGGCTTAACATATACACTTAAAATCGACAATGAACTTGTTTTATTTGTGGCATAGCTTGGAATTGTGCAAAATCGAGGACGATTGGGGAAAATTTATCCCTCAGGACAATCCGTAATCCACTCCATATCAACGCTTTCTCATTCTATGACCCAGTATGATAAATACAGAAAGTCAAACTTTGTTAAAAAATGAGAAAATCCAAAAATATTAGTTGTAGTTAGTATAAATTCAGAAATTGGTGAAAACGGGGCTTACGTGTTTACTTCATAACATTGCGTGAGGACACACAATACCTTAGTTTGGGGGATTTGATAAGTGCTTAATTACACATATCTTTTACCTCTGAAAACGAGCTTAAATGACCAAAAACAGACAAAAACTGCCAAATATATGTTTGTTTTGCATTTGTATTGTGCAGGAAGTGGATATCAATAAAAAGACAGAAAACCAAGCCAAAATGACAAAACTGAGCATGGAATGGAAAAGAATGTGCAAAATCAAGGCCAAAGTCCAAAAATGTCAAAGTCAGAGTCAATACTGAAGAATCTGCAGTCAAACCGTAGCCGGAACATAATAATAGCCATTGAATTCAATCTTACCCATCTGATGGGCCGGGAAAGCCCAATAATATTTATGAAGACTGTGAAGACCAAATGGGCCCTCAATCAATTACAACAGCCCATTTGTGTGCAATTGACAAAGACTGTGAAGACTTTGAAGGCCCAATCCTAGCCCAGTTACAGCCAATCTCAGCCATTGTACACACAAAACCCACTTCATAACCTTATTGGGCTTGAAAAAGCCCAATAACCAAACCTGTACCTTATTGGGCCCAGACACACTCAATTGGGCCCAATACAAGCCCACACACCTTATTGGGCCCAAACCCAAACCCAGTGGGCCCAATACAAGCCCAAGCCCAACAAAAGCCCAATACCCTTTTTTATAAAACTCAAGGACCAAAAATGTAAATTTTAAAAACCTTGTTTTATAATTAATTATGGATGGCTAGGATTGATGCCTGGACATTGTACACTCACAAGTAGCACAACCCAAGAGCCAAGAATGCACTGGGACTTCTATAAAAGAGAAAGCCAAGCCGAAGTCAACCACACACTTTTTTATATACGTTTTAGTGTAATTTTACTTTTAAAAGTCTTTTATTAAAGCATTTTAGTGTAATCCAGTTCATTTGAAAAGCTTATGTTGTAATTCATTCAGTTTTAATAAAAGTTAAGAATTTTTATGATATTGCCATTGTCGAAAATTTGAATTCTCATGTAACCCTTTTGAATTCTGTTTATCTTGTGTACCAATGGTTTAAAGTTGTTAAACCACACTTACAATCACTATTCTAGCACCTTACTTCATTTAAAAAGCATTAAAACCCGAAATTCATAACTTAAGGGAGTGTTTGGTAAAACTTAAAATGGGTCATGTTGGTTTTGGTATGGGTCACAAACACTCAGCCACTTTTGGCTGAGTGTGTGTGCTCAATTAAGACAAAAGAAAGCATAAGTTTTAGTCTAAAATTAAAATTTTAGTAAACCTTTTATTTTTTGTCAAATTTTCACAAGAAAGATAAGCTTAAGAGCTTATTCTGCTTGTCCAGCTTAAGCAACCTGTTTTGTGCTTACTCAAGTCACCAAAGTCCCTTTTACAAGTCACTGGTTGCTGCCCTTTTTCATTTTTTTTACCTTTCTTAGTTTAAATTTTGCTTAAGTTTGCTTTAAATATTATTGTACTCAGTTCTTTTTAAGATTTCATTGTATTACTTTCAGTTTTAATCAAAGTTAAGTGTTTTTGTGAAATTACATTTGTCGAAATTTGAATTATAATTTAAGCCTTTTTAATTCTGTTTAAGTTGTTTAAACATATGTTTAAAGTTATTAAAACTCATTTGTGATCCCTTTCTCAGCTTAATTACCTATAAAAAACAGTTAAAAAACATATTTATGTATTTAAGGGGGTGTTTGGTTTAGTCCCAACATGGGTCATTTTGGTTTTGTTGTGGGTCAAGCTCACTCAGCCAACTTTGGCTGAGTGTGTAGGCTTCATTAAGCCATATAAATTATCATTTTCAGTTTTAAAATAAGTTTTTGTGCCCTTTCTATTTTCTGTCAAATATTGAATAAGCTAACTTGAGCTTAAAGGCTTAAGCTGCTTATGCAGCTTAAGCACACTAGTTGTGTGCTTGTTGTTGTTGTTTCTAGCAAAAAGAAACCACCCTTTTTCTGTCCCTTTTACTTTGACAGAATAAGTCAAAAAATTTGGCTTTGCAAATTTTTTAAGAACCCTCAATTTTAAACCAAAATATCAGCAGCTTCTTCTTAACCTTAGAAACCCAAGTTTTGAAAATAAGCTCATTTGCCTCCCCTCTTTATCTGTTTGTGCTTTGTTGTGGCTAAAAAGTTCATTTGTGCTTATTTGCATAAGCCCAAAAAGCTCCCTTGTTCACTGTGCATCTCCCCTGGTGCTGAGCACCATTTTAAGCCCCATTTTTCTAGCTTATTTTAAACATAACCATAGGATCTTATTGTTTCTTATTATAGCTTATAGGTATCACTTCTAGGTTTAGCAGCTTATTTGCCTTAGTTAGTTCATTTAGATAGCTTATTTAGTGCTTAAAGTCCCTCTTTTTCTGTTTTTATATAAACTGTTAACATAGCTTATTAAGATCCCAGCTTATCTTAGGGCTTATTTTAGGTAACCATAGCTTTATTAGGACTCCCTTGGCCTTATTAGCTTATTCCCATAGTCTTAGCTTATTTTGTAGCTTAAAATCATAAAAAGAAAGAAAAATAAGCTAAAAAGCTTATTTAGCTTTTGCAGTCCAAAAGCTTACTTTTCTAGCTTATTTAGACCCCTTCAGCTTATGCTCCTTTTATGAAAAATGTTCTCCTAAGTCCCTTTTACAACTTTGCTTTTATAGCTTTTGCATAATAAGCACTTTGGACTATCCTTGCAATCGGGGTCCTTCTCAGGGACCATTTGTGTAATTTTATCTTTCATAGTTATAACTGTTAGTCCCTGAAGTTAGTTAGCCTGTTACCCCATTCGTCCTTGTGTCCTTTCACTGTTAGTCCCTAGTAGTTAACTCTAGTTAGTTTTATTTAATTAATTAATTAAATTAGGTTTAATATTAATTAGTTTAATTACTTTTAATTAAATCAGTAAAAATTAGGGCTTTTTAGGTTTTTATCTTTTTTATAACTTTATTTATTTTATGTAATTTTTCTAGAATTTTTATAACATTAATTTTTGTCTTTTTCTAATTTCTAAGTTTTAATTAGTTATTAATCTTTAAAAATTTATAAAAAATCCAAAAATTAATAAAAAAATATTTTTCTTTTTTACAAAATTTTCTTTTGTCATTTAGTGTCTAGGAAAAATATAAAATTTAGTGTAGGCTTAATTTTTCTTAAATTTCAGTTTTAGACCCGTTTTATCCGGTGCGTTTTACCGTTTCTTTTCGTTTTACATTCAAACGACCTCCGTTTTAGTTCTAGTTTTCTTTATTTTTCAAATTAAGTTAATTAGAATTTAATTTTGATTTTTAATTTAATTTAGCATTTATTTTCTTAATTTTTAATATTTAGGTTTCCCGATACCTAATTCTGTTCCCCGTATTTTAGTATAGATTTAATTTTAGGATTTCCCTATAACTAATTTTGTTTCCCTATTTTTAAGATCCCTATTTTCCTATATTTGTTATCCCGTATAAATAAATTTAGTTTTAATTAATTAATTTTTAGTTATAATTAATATTAGTGTATCCATCAGTATCATATATTATCCATCATTCAATTTCTCATCAAACCAGGATAACTTTCAATTGCAGCCTCGTTGGGACATACGACCCGGGAATATCTCTTCCGGAATCTTTTTATTATTGATTCTTACTTGTGTATCTTCTCCTTTTGTGGAATTTGACCTTTTGCCTTGGTCAAGGGCATTCGGTCAGGATCTGTATTAGGGTTGCTATATAAGTGTGTGCTAATCCACGAATCATAACTACTTAGAATATTTTCTTCAATCTTCACTAGCAGTACTAACTTTACTCTAGCAGTACTAACATATACTAGCAGTACTAAGTTACACTAGCAGTAGTAATTAGCAGTACTAAGTTACACTAGCAGTAGTAATATACTCTAGCAGTAGTAACTAATAGTACTAACTACTTAGCATATTTTTCACTAAGATTACTAAACAGCACTAAGTTTTGCTTAGCAGCAGTAACTCTAACCTTAGCAGTATTAACTCCAAGATCATCATGAAGTCTTTTAATCCCAACAATCCTCCCCTAAACTTGATATTTATCTTCAAAATCTTAAGTTTCTTCATTGAAAACTTCATAATCACCATGAGGATGCTTCCAAACACTTCATTGTTTCTTGAGCTGCTTTGTCATTAGCTTAAGAAGCTGATAACACATTTCATTCCAATAATCAGCTTGAAGCTTCTTATTCAGCATGTCTGTGATTGTAGCAGGTGTAAGGGGATATGTCTTCTCAACCAACATAAAGATATGCAGACTTTGAAACCTCACAAAGTGTACTCCACAGGAATCAAATAATTTCCAAATCAGCACTTTATTTTCTTGTAGATTTCTCCATACCATATCTTCTACATTAGGTTCAAACATTGACTTTAAATCACCCAATAGTACTCCAATCATATCCTTCTTCTGGCCTTGTATATCCATTCTTAGCTTTCACCAATTTCCAAAGAGTCTCCAAATCTTCTCTGTCAAAATCTCTAAGCATCTGAATAAAGGTCAGTACCTTTTTGAACTTCCACTAGCTCTTATGATTTGAAAGAAGCTCATCTTTCCTTCTTTAACAATCTTCCAATCAACAATGCTTGGAGGTTTAGTAGCTAATGGTATAGCATCAAAGATTACTTCCTCTTCATCAGGAACAATTTCAATAAGCTTTTCATCTCAGCTTCTTCTTGATCATCATCTATCTTTTGCTTCTTTACCTTCGCTTATTCTAGCTCATCACCTGCTCTCTTTAAGCTGCTTTCTTATGTTATTGTCTCACTGCCTTCTGCTCTTACTTCACTACCTCCCACCAATTTTGTATCCATATCAACAAATGTGTTTACCCTTTTCATTGCTTTATCAAATAACTCTTGAACATTGGCAAAGGACTTAGTCTTTAAGTCTTTAGGCTTCCATCCTGCCATGTTTTTTAGATAGGTACACATGATACTCCTTTGTTGAGCTTTAGTTGGTGGTGTATTCTTCTTTTACTTTGCTTTTTTTTTCTGCAAAGAATTTTCTTCTTTTCTCTAAGAGTTGTTGAAATAGTTTAGACTTCTCTTTAATAGTCAACTCTTCTTGTTCCTCTTGTTGCAGTTTTTGAGCCAACTTATAATCTATCTCAACCTTATCCTTCATATCATTCCATTATGTAATTAAGGCAGTATTGGCTTCTTCTTTTTCTCTTGAAATCATATCTTCCTTATCAAAATTGAGCTTGTAGCCTTATAGCTTCTTGTTTATCAAAGAGGACTTGATCTTTCTTCTTCATCTTCAAAGGTTCTTCAACCATGATTCCTTTACCCTTGTCCTTTGAAGAAGTTATTGGTGTAGATTCTTGCTCCTGCTCTTGAATAACAAGCCCTTTAGCCTTAGGTCTTGTAACAGCAGTTGTAGTTGTTGTAGCAGCAGTTGTAACAACCTTGGGTTTAGTATTCTTTATTTCTGCCAGTGCTTGAGCTAAAGTCATGTCATCATCAGATAAATCTTTGGCAGCACTAACTGAAATTATACTTGTAGTTGTAGCAGCATTAACCACAGGCTCTTCAGTTTCTATAAACACCTCATCACCATCAAGATCATGCACTCCAAACATATCAGGATCAGTATCAAAATGAGTACTATCCAAGGTGATGTCTTTATCAGCATCAATATTATGAATTTTCCTCTCCTGTTTGGATGTATCCTCCTCACCCAAACCTTCATCTTTAGAGGAGACAACCTTAGCACTTAGACCAACCTTGTACAATCTTTAAAGCTTGTGAGTTCTTGACCTTTGCTTCTTCTTAAGCTTCTTCACCCTCCTTTTTAAGCTTTCAATCTCCAATGCCTGAGTGGTCTTTGTGTGTTCCAAATCAAGAACCCTGCTTTGTAAGTTGGTACACAATGCTATTAATTCCTCAAGTTTTAGTCTATCCTCACCACTGAGCAGTGGATCATTGGAATGTGTAGGTACATCTTCCTCATTGGCAGCCTCATCTGCTATAGGATTTGTAGGACTACTGGATTGAGGTATCTTAGTGTCCTTTCTCTTTGGCATCCTTAGTTTTTGTTTCTTCTAGGGTTGAGTTGATGATGGTTGAGTAATAATGGGTGTGTGATAGGGATCAGTGAGATTGGCTGAACCTTCACCCATTTCTTCATGA
>BQNB010126249.1:0-19632 GCA_026074375.1 Tanacetum coccineum
CAACCTAAGTAACCATCAACCCTTTTGACCCAATTGAAACCATTTCCAACCAGTATAAAATATGCCTATTTTAACTCAGCTTTGTAACCAAGTTGGTTACTTGAAAATGGGACGTTTTAGGTTATACGTTAATGTCACCGCGTGAAACATGTTGGATCAGAAAAGCAAAAAAGAACATAGGAGTGAAATACTGAAAATGATTAATCGGGTTAAATGTTGAAAAATGTTTACAAAATATGTTCAACACTATTCTATTCTTATGTATTTCGTTTGCAGGTTCGCAACTATTAGTAAGTTTGTAAATATTATTGTTTCTTACTTTTGCAAGTGGAACACTATTCTATTCATTCATTCATTCATTCATTCCTATTCTTATGTATTTCGTTTGCAGGTTCGCAACAATACCCGGGCTGTAACATCCGGCAATTTTCAAAATTTTAAATGACTATTTTAACCTTTGACTTTTCAGGTCTGATTTAACTTTTTGACTTTTTAACCTTTTACGGTCACATAATAACGATTACCACGTAGCCGGTAAATTTTTGAAATATATATGAATAATAAATCATATTTACTATTACTCATCTCTCATTTACACGTTTATTTTTCCAACTTATTTGAAACAAAAACGAGAAGACATCTTGCAAATTCTAAAAACCGCGTACAACGCGTACCGACACGAAAATAATTTAATTATATTAAATTGTCATTTTTTATTAAATAAAAGTATTTAATAAATTATTTATCATGTTTGTAACATTTCTCATTTTTAAGTCATTTACGACTTCAATTATTCCAATTATTTATTTTTAGAGTTTTGCGCGTTTACTTTTAATTATTATCGTATAGTTAAATCGCGTAAACTAAAAATCAACGTTCAATGTAAACGGACATCAAACAAATTAAAGTTTACATCAAGCAAGTGTTATATGATTATTAGGAGTATAATTTATAACTTTTCATAATTTATTTTTGTTAGTTACGTAAAACGCTTACGTCTCACAATAAAATTACATTCGGACATACCCGGAAGCACCTTTACCCATCTACACTCAAACAAATACCCACTTTTATACCCAATACCCAAAATTTACTTATTTTATCTAGTTATAACTCCCTAGAACCGGACCTAAGTGTTTGCACAAGAAATAAATACAAAACTCCCACTAACTCAAAGTTTACAAGTTGTAACTTACACCTTTGTACCCTAAAGCTCACATATCTAGTAATTGGCTTATCAAAGAGTACTTCCTTTTTCTCTTACACCATGTACCCTAAACCATCCTTAAAACCACTTCATCCCATGGTATTAGTTTAAGGTAGTAAATAAAGACTATTTCCAAGTTTTTAAATAACAAGTCCCACACATGAACTAACTCATACACTCTCTCAATTTATAGGCGGGAAAAAACACCACATACTCTCTCTCACAAATAAGCCTCAAACCCACGCTAAAACAAATTATAAGCTAGGTTTTCGCATTTTAATTTTCATTTCCAAGGATTACCAAGATACAAGCATTCATTCCTAATGATCATCAAGGTTACTCAAGGTTATTAACATAGCTTGGATTTGGTTTACAAGGATTAATCAAGAAAACATAATTTAGGATTTTCTTATTAGGTTTTGATTTATGGAAATTAGTTAGGGTTGTATCGTGTGTTCACAATACTACGCAACCATCTATAAGGTTCTACTTAAAAGTTAAATCATATTCCATTCATTCATTATCTTATGTATACATACTTGTTATATATGTTCAACACCACCTAGATTTATTTTTATGATATATGAGGTATTTAGGGAATCATTAAATTCAAACAAATAAAGGTACATGCTTGATATAAGTGTTAAAAAAGTTATATGAATGAATTACAAATTTAATGGTGTTGAAGGTTTAATTACAAGTTGATGTGGTGAAAAATCACACGGAACATAGAATTTCTTATTTGGAAAAGAGTTAGGTGGACATTTTAGAGGACTTAATACATTTAAGATATATGGTATATAAAGACATAGTAAAAGAATGGTGCAAAGATCTTCTAAATAAAGGTGATTATAAAACTTGTTTATATTAACATAAACCCTAATTAAATTTAATACCTACTATTTGAATTCAGACATTAAAACCTATGCTTTATATTTTATTAAATTAGTACACATCACAAGGATCGTAAGCATAATAAAGAACTTGAAAAAAACGGAATTTTATAACGAAAAGATATGACATTTACGTAGTTTACGTTTAAGTCAAAAACGTATAAAAGTGATTTTATAAAAGTTATTTTAAATACATATACTATTCTTTTCAGATCTAGTAATATACGAATAAATATTTTAAAACATAGTACACTCAGTGACGAATCCAATGACGTAGAAACTCGAGAAACAAAATTAAAATGAACAAGTATTATGCTTTATACAGTTATGTATAATTAATTACATTAAAAATAGTTTTTATATACTGTTATTACGAGAAACGTAAAAAGTTACTGTTCATTAGGGGATATAATTTTATAAATAGGATATTTTGATATATTTTCTTAATACGAAGCGCGTAGACATAAGCAAGCGAATAAAACGGATGTAAAACATAAAAGTTATGAGGTATAATAAAAATCGCCTCGCACTAGTTTAACTATTTATACATTATTTTATAAAACAATTAAATTAATAATGTAATATCATATATGATAATCAATAAAAAATATAGATCATATATTTTTACAATGATACATTAGTGATGAGAAATACATACTTCTTTACGGGTAACAAGTACATAATACTTGTATTTAACAAGTACGGTTTAATTATTATTTCATCTTTAAAGAACAAACCAAACCTATAGTGGTGGTGAAAACATAAAAACATGTGAAGTTTTATTCATATAACGTACATTATCACCATACGACCTAAAATAATTAGGTTGCATCTCGGATTGCCGAGACGATTCACTTTACTTGATTTAGATAATCAATCAATAACACTTCTACGGTGAGTTTATAGACCCTCTTTCACTTGTTTTACTTTTACCTTACAAATCTCGGGGGATAATACATGCTCATTACAACAATGTTTACATGTTTGTTTACAATATCTTTTACATACTATTCTACACACTTGGTTTACATACTTGATTTCACAACTCATTACAAACACAATTACATGGTTGATTACAAACTTGGTTTCATACTTTATCACATACTCATTTGCATACACGTTTATGAAATTGTTTACATACTCATTTCAAACTCAATTACTCGATTTATATCACACTCTTTTCTACTTATAGATTTAAGCACTCAAAGCTATTTACGAATACAATGGTTAATTTTTATTGGACACAAGTGTTTTCGGTTATCATCTCCTGTTTACATGCGCCTAAGTAACATAACCCACCATTGCCCATTATCATGAACTGTTAAATTCTTAACCGGAGGACCGGTTGAGGAAGCGCGAGTGTATAAATAGATCTATTTGGGATTGAAATCCTTATTTGGGTGAGTAGCTCTCACTAGTTTCGACCGTACCAAAACACGAATGCATACATGTCGGAACAATTTGGATGTTACGGGTTTGAACATCTACACGGGCCTTTATTTGCATTAAATTGCATACATAGATGTCGAGCTTTAGTGTCATGAGCTTAGCGCAACTGTAGATATTATTTATGTGGTACTGTATATGTTATAGTAGACCCATACATTTTGGAAAATCAACGATATCACTATCCATACTACTTATTGAACATTACTAATTTCTAAACACTTTTCATTATATTGCGGCGAAGCAATAAACACTAAACGCTTTTGGTTCTACATTGACTCTTACATCTTTTGGCGATTATTATAAGGATTGAAATAATCATACATACTTTATAAATCTTTGGATTCTAACATTTACATTTATACTTACAAAACTCTATGAACTCACCAACTTTAATGTTGACACTTTTAAGCATGTTTTTCTCAGGTGAATTAGATGCTTGACTTACTTGATGTGCATTAGAGTCTAAATTGACAAGATTTCATTCATGGATTTCTTCTTATATACAAATGATCAAATCTCATTGTATTGTTTTCAAGCTTTTCATTATGATGCAATTATGGGACAAATGTTATATCAATTTTTAAGAAAATCAACGAGATTACTTTTAAAACGACACATTTAGAGGTCGTTCTCCTGTATCTTGTGCTGTTGTATTATGAAGTAATGCTCCCGGACATATTTCCGCTGCGACTCATTTTTAGGGGTGTTACAGACTGGGATATGACTGGATTTATATATCTCAAGATGAACCAACTGAGTTTGCTCTCATGACCTACACTTCAAACTCCTCAGGGCCTGACACAGAGGTACAATCTTGTTATAAAAACTATGTAAAAACATATGAAAAACTTCAAAAACAGTTTGATGAACAACGATAAACTCTTAGTAAGGCTAATATAGAAATTGTAGCTTATCAGTTAGGCCTAGAATCTGTAGAGGCACAATTAGTTGTTCATCAGAAAAATGAAGCTGTCTATGAAGAAAAGATTGCAGTCTTAGAATTTGAAGTAAAAGACAAAAGTAATGCTGTCACTAGACTTAAAAATCAGTTAGATGAAACTTTAAGAGAAAAAGATGATTTAAAAGCTAAACTAGAACAGTTTGAAACATCTTCTAAAAACTTAAATAAACTAATTAATAGTCAACTAAGTTCTAAAGATAAAACTGGTCTAGGATATGGAGATCAATTGAATGAAAATGATTCAAGTGGTAGTGAATTGTTTAATAGTGTCTTTGATAGTCGTTCAAGTGATGGAGATGACAATCAAACAAATGATAGGTTCAAAAAGGATAATGGATATCATGTTGTTCCTCCTCCTTTAACTGGGAACTACATGCCTCCACTAGCTGACCTATCTTTTGCAGGATTGGATGATTCTGTTTATAGGCCTACAGCAAATAAGACTAGTGCTAGTGTGTCTCAAGTTGAAACAAGTACCTCTCAAACTAGCAATACTAGTGTAGAAATGCCTAGAGTTGAATCTGTTAGGCCTAGTGGAGTTATCATTGAAGATTGGGTTAGTGATGATGAGGACATTTTTCAATCTAATGATTTGCAAGCAACAAACAAACCTAGTCTTAAAAGGATTGAGTTTACTAATGCTAGGAATGAATCTGTTAAACCTAAACAAGCTGAAAAACCTAGGATAACCACTCAAAATCCTAAGGTAGATAGAAGAGATTGGAATGAGAAAATGACTCAAAAAATGGGGTTAGGATTTGGGTTTACAAAGAAAGCCTATTTTGTTTGTGGCAGTTAGAGCCATCTAATAAAAGACTATGATTTTCATGAAAAGAAAATGGCTAAAAAGTCTATTTTGAAAAATATGGGAAAGAATACTGGTCAAAGGGAAATTAGACCAGTTTAGAATAGTGTTCAGAGAATAAATCATCAAAATAAATTTGTTCCATCTGCAGTCTTAACAGGTTGAAAAAGTACAGTTAGTGCATGCCAAGCATAAGCTCTCTCTTGAGTAGCAAACAACATCAACTGTTACATTCAGACCAGTTAATATGCTACCCATACAAATAGAGTGAATGTTTCAAAATTAAGAACAAATGCTTTTCATAAGTCTCATTCTCCTTTTTAGACAGGCCTTTTTATAAAATTAACAACATCAAATACCTGGGATTTCAAATGAAAAAGTTAATACTGTCAGAGTAAATGGTGTTAATACTGCTAGGCAAACAGCAGTTAGTACTGTTAAGGGAACTGGGGTCACTGCTGTTAAGGCCTCAGCAGGTTGTGTTTGGAGACCTAAAATGACTGATTTAAACAATGTCTCCAAAGACAATAGTGGATCATGGGTCTCAAAAAGAGTAAATTATATAGATCTATAAGGGAGACTCAAGTTAGTAGTGGCGTAGGTCCCCAAGAGACAATGACTCTCTTACTTTTGTGTAGGAAAATCCATAACAAGCTTTGAAGAATAAAGGAATATTTGACAGTGGATGTTCCAGGCACATGACAGGGAACAAAGACTTCCTTACTGACTATCAAGACATTGATGGAGGTTTTGTTGCTTTTGGTGGAAGTGCTAGAGGTGGTAAGATAACAGGAAAAGGAAAGATAAGAACAGATAAGTTAGACTTTGAAGATGTGTTTTTTGTCAAAGAACTAAAGTTTAATCTTTTCTCTGTCTCACAAATGTGTGACAAGAAAAACAATGTTCTTTTCACTGAAATGAATGTCTTGTTTTGTCTCCTGATTTTAAAGTAACTTGATGAAGCCAAGTATGCTTAGAGTTTCCCAAGCAAGCAACTAGTGTACAACTTTGATTTAAAGCATGTAAGTCTCCTTCTGGAGATTTAACTGTTTGTTTGCAAAAGCCACATCATGAGTTTCCTAAATTATGGCATAGAGGCCTTCTCTGGGTCATGTGAAATTTTAAAACAAGGAATAAACCTTGTGAAGGGAAACTTGTAAAAGGTTCTTCCTTTCAAGATTTTGACAATGGACCAATAACTTGTGTTGCTTGTCAGAAGGGGAGAATGCAACACAAGGCTTCTAGTAAGGCTTAAACTTATGAGCTCTATCAGCCAACCCTTACAGATGTTGCATATGGACTTATTTGGTCCAACATCTGTTAGGAGTATCAACCATAAAACAATTGCTTTTATGTTGATTGATTGACTTTAGCGGTTTAGTTGGGTTTTCTTCTTAAGCCTCTTAGGATTGAGACTGTGGGATTTTCTTAAGAGATTTATAACAGAAATAGAAAACCAATTAAACCATAAGGTTAAAGTAATCAGGTGTGATAATGGGACATAATTCAAAAACAGGGAAATGAATGAATTATGTGGATTAAAAGGGATAAGATGGGAATTTATTATTGCTAGAACTCCACAATAAAATGGAGTTGATGAGAGAAAGAACATGACTCTGATTGAGGTTGCTAGAACTAGGCTAACAGACTCACTTCTACCTACTGGCTCAAGCAGTTAATACTGCTTGTTATGTTCTAAATAGTGTTTTAGTGACCATGCCTCATAACAAGACACCTTATGAACTTATAATTGGCAGACCACCAAGCATAAGTTTCATGAGACCTTTTGGATGTCCTATTACTATTCTAAATACCCTAAACCCTTTAGGCTAATTTGATGGGAAGGCTGAAGAAGAGTTTTTAGTGGGGTACTCTGTAAATAGCAAAGCTTTCAGGGTATTTAATTCTCAAACCAGAAAAATTGAAGAGAATCTGCATGTAAACTTTCTTGAAAATAAACCAAATGTTGCAGGATAAGGACCTAATTGGCTTTTTGATATTGATTCCTTAACAATTTCTATGAACTATCACCAGTACTGCAGGGAACAAATATCAATAATGCAAGTCCCCAAAAAGCTAATGGGTGATACATGTTTGAAGAAAGTTGTGATGACAGAAATCTGAAGAGAAAAGAATGTGTCTACTCAATAATATATTGTGTTCTCATTATGGTCTTTTATCTCTTCAAACTACAAGATCTCAGATGAAACGTATAAAAATGATACAGCTAATGATGCTGCTGGTGAAACTCCTGTACAAAAACCAGCAAGTGAGAATGAACAAGCCTTAAAGAATGTCTTGATAAGATGACGGATCAAGAGAAGGAGGCTTCAGAGCAATCAGATGCTGTTAGAAAAGAGTTTGAAGCACAGTGCAACAGGGAGCTTCTTCAAGGGAAGGTTACTAAAGCTAGCAGTACTAACAGTTTTAATACTATTAGCACATCAGTTTATGCTGCTAGTACACCAAGAACTTCTAATGATGCTGAACCATCATCTGGTTCTCTTGGTAGATCGTTTCCTCTTAATGTCAATGATCTTCTAGATGATCCTCTCATGCCTGATTTGGAGGATATTGCTGAAGTTTAAAATACTGGCATTTTTGGCAGTGCTTTTGATGATGAAGATTTGGACACTTACAATTCTCCTTTTGCTGATCAAGTTATGGGTGCAGAGGCTGATTTCAACAACATGGAACCTTCAACTATTACCAGTCTTATTCCCACAACTAAAATACACTCTATTCATCCTAAAAATGAAATAATTGGAGATCTAAAGTCAGCAGTAGAAATAAGGGGCATGTCAAAGAAGAGTTCTAGAGAACATGCTATGATTAGCTACATCCAAAAACAGAAAAGGACAAATCACAAGTTTTCTGAACTGCTTATTTGATGTTTCCTCCTCAGCAGAACCCACAAGATAACTCAAGCCCTTGATGATGAATGAAAGATGGTTGAAGCAATGCAAGAAGAGTGCCTTCAGTTTAAGATTCAGAAAGGTTTGGACCCTTAGTGGCCTACCTTATGGCAAAAAGGCTATTGGTACAAAGTGGGTGTATAGAAATAAGAAAGATGAAAGAGGAATAGTAGTCAAAAACAAAGCCAAGCTGGTAGCACAAGGATACAAACAAGAAGAAGGCATTAACTATGATGAGGTTTTTGCTCCTGTTACCAGGATTGAAGCAATCAGGTTATTTTTTGCCTATGCATCATTCATGAATTTTCTTGTGTACAGATGGATGTTAACAGTATCTTTCTCTATGGGTAACTTATTGGGATTGAGGAGGTATATGTAAGCCAACCTCTAAGTTTTGTGGATCCAAAATTTCTAGAAAAAGTTTACAAAGTGGAGAAAGCCTTATATGGTCTACACCAAGCTCCTAGAGCTTGGTATGAGACTCTCTCTACCTATCTGCTGGACAATAGATTCTACAGAGGTCAAATTGACAAGACTTTGTTCATAAAAAGAGTCAAGGATGATATTCTACTGGTACAAGTATATGTAGATGACATCATCTTTGGTTCCACTAAAAAGTCTTTGTGTACAGATTTTAAGCAAATAATGCACAAAAGGTTCCAGATGAGTTCAATGGGAGAGCTCACTTTCTTCTTGGGTTTACAAGTCAAGCAGAAAGAGGATGGGATCTTCATTAGTCAGGACAAGTATGTTGGTGAAATCTTGAAGAAATTTGGTTTTTCTAGTATAAGGACAGCCATCACTCCTATGGAAACCAACAAGGCTTTAACCAAAGATGAAGATGGTAAGGATGTTGATGTCCATTTATACAGGTCAATGATTGGGTCATTGATGTACCTTACATCCTCTAGACCAGATATTATGTTCTCCGTTTGTGCATGCTTAATATTTCAAGTTCAACCAAAAGTTTCCCACTTGAATGCAGTAAAAATGATCTTTAGATACCTAAAAGGTCAACCCAATTTGGGCCTTTGGTATCCTAAGGACTCTCCTTTTATATTGGAAGCTTTTTCAGACAGTGACTATGCAGGTGCCAGTTTGGACAGGAAATCCACAACAGGAGGTTGTCAATTTTTTAGTTCAAGGTTAATCTCTTGGCAATGTAAAAAGCAGACTGTGGTGGCTAATTCAACTACTAAAGCTGAATATATTGTTGCTTCTGACTGCTGTAGTCAAGTGCTTTGGATCCAAAATCAAATGTTGGATTATAGATATAATTTTATGCAGACAAAGATTCATGTTGACAATGAGAGTGCCATTTGTGTTGTCAAGAATCCTGTCTACCATTCTAAAACAAAGCATATAGAGATTCAGCATCATTTCATTAGAGACTCTTATAAGAAGAGATTGATAGAGATGGTCAAGATACACACTGATAATAATGTAGCTGATTTGCTCACTAAAGCTTTTGATGTGAGTAGATTTAATTATCTGGTGGCAAGCATTTGTATGCTTAATCTGTAGCTGCATGATCTTAGGGGAGGTTAATGATGTTTAAGTGGAGTGGAGTATACACAAGTACTATTTGGATTAAAGTTGGAATGGATTACAACTGGTATGTTATTTTGGTTAACAGTTCTTAACTTTTATTCATGGGTTATGCATAGATATGGATTCTCACATGTCTATCTAGTTATTTCTAGTGTGCTTGTGATGAATAGAGGCATGTTATTGCATAGTTATTGAAGAACAAGTTAATACTGTTAGACTGATATTAATACTGCCATGTTAATATTAGTATTGCTTGTTATTGTTAATACTGTTGGTGAATAACCTAGCATATGAGGGTGAAGGTTCAGCAACACCTCCTGAACCCCAACCCACACCCTCTACCTCACAACCAATTTTTTCATGAACCACAAACTGAAGCTCACATTGAGCAACAGCTCCTATCTCCAACTACATATAAAAGAAAAAGAAAGACTCAAACACGTAGGAAAACCACAAAGGACACTAAGTTACCTTAGACTAGTGTACCTCAAAGACCTTAGAGCAGATGAGGCTGTCCATAAAGAGGGGGGTGACAGTGTGGAAAGGGCTATCACTACTGCTGCTAGCTTAGATGTATCACAAGACAGTGATAACATAACTAGGACCCAGACCACGACAATACTAATGTTGACATTCTTCAGGGAATGGATACAGGTGGCAGTCCCAGGCGCCAAGACACCATGGGGGGCGGGGGGCTCCCTGTCAGGACTAGGTCTGAGAGCGTGATTGAAGTCAATGAACCCACTCTCTCTCAGAAGGTCACACATCTGGAAGTGGGTAGGGCAGGATGGAAAATCAATTTGAATTGACGGCTAATGTACCAATCACACCCCATGATTCACCTCTCCCAAGAGATTACACACCTAGAAGTGAGGATGGTAGACCGAAACTACATGAATTGATGACTATGTGTACAAAATTGTCAAAACAGGTGCTTGACTAAGAGAAAGAGACGGATGAAATATAGACAGGTTGAATCTTTAAATGATGATTTGAATGAAGAGGATGCATCCAAACAAGGGAGGAGAAATGACAAGATAAAGCAATGACTAGACAAAGCCAATGTTATGCAATTGCTAAAATGGAAATTGCATGAAAATTGTGGAGTTAACACTCTGTTTATGGATGGTACACATCTATGGAGAGTAATAGCTAGTAGGAGAAATAGTATCCCAACTGATCAAGGAATTTTGGAGAAGATAGCTATAACTTGAGGTTTAGAGTGAATAAAGTACTATGGCATTTGAGGCTTATCAAGTTAATCAAATCAATGCTTTGAAGAGTAGTAAATGTTTGGATAAATCCTCCTATGTCAGACGCTTAAACTGAAGAAACTTACTGATTGACAAGTAAATATCAAGTTTAAGGGAGGATTGTTGGGAATTTTGAGTTACTACTGCCAGTACTACTTTACTACTGCTGGTTCAAGATTGATACTGCTGCTAAAGACTGAAGAAATAGACTAAGTAGTTAGTACTGCTAGTTATATTAGTTAGTACTGCTAGTACAAATGTTAGTACTGTCAGTATAGTTAGTACTGTTAGTTAGTTTATTAGTACTATTAGTATAAGAAGTTAGTACTGCTTATGTGATATGCATGAGATATATTAGGAATAGATATGCATGATCACTTAACGCATTTTGTAAGCCCATTAGGGTTTTCCTTAGTGTATAAAAGGAACCCTACGGCATAGTTAGAGATATCAATCTTTCATAGAAAACACATATCTCATAGTTAGTTATTCTGTAACCTTGGCAGAATATTTGCAATCAATATATTCAAGTTTAGTATTCATTGTTCTTCTTAGTATTGCAAGTTAGATTCCGCATAACTTGTAGTATTTACAATCATAGTTTCTCTTATAGTTAGTTTGGATTTATCCAGGTTAACTAAGCTTTAACAAGCTAAGAAGATTTGTTTATTTGGGACTTCACATATCCTTATCTCTCTGAGCTTGTTCTGGATCACTGTCTTCTTCAGAAGTTATTGTAAATCACCGAACCATAAGTTTATCATTTCTTACTTACATAAATTTGGACGCTTCTTTATGCAAATAAGGAATTATAAATGAGTGGGCTTAATGGTATCCAATATGACATGAGTACGAAATCGAACCCGATAATCACCGGAATCCGTTAAAAAGGTTTAGAAGCACAATAGTGTCTCGCCACTCCGCATAAATTTTGTTTGTTCACCCTTTGAACATTGGTCTAAACTAGTTTTGCAAATCTTCCATTACTATACCAGTTATTGCAATCATTCTTTAAATGATCAAAACTACCACACACATGACAAGATTTATTGAACATCTCAAAATCACTCCCTAATTTTTAAGACATCTGTTGGTTCCAGTTTCTCTTGTTTCCCCTAGGACTTCTAGATGGACTGAAAGATTGATTGTATGTGTCTTGCCTAATTTGCTCAACAGATTTCCTATCAGTTTTAGGTTTAACAAACTCAATTTTAGTAAAATTAGGCTTAACTGTTTAAAACTTAGGCTCATCTTGTTCTTCATTTTCAGGCACCCAATCCTTAATAATTGGGGCTCAATTTTCTTTCCTAGCAGTCTTAGGTTCATTAGTCTTAACAGTAGGCTTTTCTACTACATATTCACTAACAGAATCATTCACATCAACAAAATTATCTAGACTAGGATAAACTAAATTAGGTTTTGGTGGCATAAAATTCCTAGTATAGGGAGGTGGGACAACATTATACCCTAATCCTATTTTACACTTATCCATTATCTGATTGTCTAGAAGTTTACTTAGGCTTTTTGATGAATTTTCAAAATTTTTTACTGTAAGTTAAACCTCATCCTTTTCTTTTGTAGTCAACTCTAACTTTCTTTTATGCTCTGTAATATCTAAATCTCTTAAATAGATTTCACGTTTTAAGAGTTTTATATCTTCCTAATACACAGACTCATTTTTCTTAAAGACTAACAGTCTAGCTTCTACAAATTCTAAACCAGTTTTATAAGAGACATCACTTATCCTAGCTGTTCTTAAGTCTTTAACTAATTGTTCATTTTGTTCTTTTAGATCTTTTACACATTCTAAACAAGATGAACAACAATTCGAGTCTTTAGATACCTCAGAGTTTGTAGAAGAAGTTGAAATTATTGAAGAATAAGCCATGAGAGCAAAATTGGTTGGACCTTCTTCTGCTTGGTCACTCCAATCATAGCCAAAGCCATCACACTGAGACACTAAGGCATTTGAAGTAGTTGCCTCAACTGGTACAGTCCTTCTGGTAGGCTCCTTGTTCCTGTTGTCTTGATTCTTGGGTGCCCTACACTCCCTTGCAAAGTGTCCTCTCTTGTGACTGTTGAAACACTCTACCTTGGAGTTGTCAAACCCAATTCTTTCTTTGTTGGCCATGTCCAGCTTCCTCTAGTATTCTTCAGGAATTTTCTTGCCCTCATAGTCAGCATAGCAATGTTCCACCTCAAGTCCATCTCTTCTAGATCATCAAGATGGATTTGTTGTAGATCTTTATTATCAAGCTATGGAATACTTGGTTGGCTAGCAAAGAAGGAATAAATCACAACATCACTTAAATTTTCAACAGTTATTGAGCTATCAGCAGCACCTTGAGTGCTAGCAGTATTAACACCCTGAGCAGTATTAACTGCTCTAGGTGCACTGTTAATGCTGCTAGAGGACATAAAGGCTATATTGTGTGAGTTTGTGGTTGAGCTAGATGTCTCCTTAACCTCTAATTCATAAGCCTTCAAGTTGTTGAAGAGGTCATCCAAACTCAATGTCTCAATCTCTGGTTTGTTTCTCCACACAATAGTATGCATAGTCCATTCTTGTGATAAAACTTCTCAAGAACTTCTGATTGATGTCTTCTTGAGGGATAACTTCACCATGCATCTCTAGTTGACTAATTAGATTTTGAAGCCTTTCAGAGGTTTGCTCAATCACTTATGTGCTGGATGGATCAAAGTTTTCATATTGCTGCTTCAGAAGATTTTTCTGAGTTTTCTTTGTAGCAGTATTACCTCTAAATCCGTTCTCAATAGCCTGCATCAGTGTCTTAGCATCCTTGTATAAGTTAAACTTTAATTGATGCTCATTAGGTAAGGCCATCAACAAAGTGCTTCTTGCCTTTAACTCTGCCCTTCTTTGTGCCTTCTCTTCAACACTTGTAGGAGGGTTAATAGTCTCCTTACCATCAATAGTTTTTGTTACTATGGGTGCATTACCATTTTCTACAATCTCCCATAGAGTGTAATCAATGCACTGTAGGTACTGCTCCATCCTCATCTTCCAGAGATCATACTCACCAGGTTAGAGTATGGGTAGCTTGATGGTTTGAGTAGATTGAGAATCCATTGCTTCTTGAAAAAGTAGATCTTGTGTGTAGTAAAGGTTCTTCTTATTCAAAGCTTCTCACAAGCTCTGATACCACTTGTTGATCCCAATAGAATAGATCTTTCTTAGTTTGTATAAGGTTAAGTTGTATTAAATAAATTCAAAACAACTATGATAGAAACTTTGATTGTGAATATCAAAGACTATGCGGAATCTAGTCAATGATACTAAAAAGAATTTCAATGAAACAGGAATGAATAAGATCAATAACAAACAGTTTACCAAACTTCCAGCCTCAATATAATACGAACACTCTTAATAGTGTTAGGGTTGCAAAACCTTGAAGCTATGACAATTCTATGAATGACTCAATTTGATACTTTGATACTGATACATAGAAGTCTATACCCTAGGTCCTCCTTTTATACATGAAGGAGTCCTAATGGGATTACAATATTTTCCTAAGTTATCATGATATTCTAAACAAATAACTTATATGTATCTTTTACAAAAATATCTCATACATATCCCACAAGCAATCTTTATCTTTTCTCTAAGCAGTCTTTATCCTTTCAGCAGTTGTAATCTTTTAGCACCAACAGTAGTAACTTTTATACCAGCAGCACTAACTGTGTACAAGCAGCATTAACTACTTAGAAAGTTTTCTTCAATCTTCATCAGCAGTACTAAGTTACACTAGCAGTACTAACTTTACTCTAGCAGTACTAACATTACTAGCAGTAGTAATATACACTAGCAGTAGTAACTTACACTAGCAGTAGTAACTAGCAGTACTAACTACTTAGCATATTTTTCATTAAGATTACTAATAGCATTAATTTATGCTTAGCAGTAGTAACTAATACCTTAACAGCAATAACTTCAAGAAGGCTTTTAATCCCAACATACTTCAAGGAATTATGTATGAGTTTGGAGTCACGTGGATAGTACAAGACATAAGACACAAGTTTGGGTTATTCTACTTCAGCATCAAGTTTGTAATACTGAGTTTTCTCCATCAGTAGTCATTA
This sequence comes from Tanacetum coccineum, assembly GCA_026074375.1. NCBI lineage: Eukaryota > Viridiplantae > Streptophyta > Magnoliopsida > Asterales > Asteraceae > Tanacetum > Tanacetum coccineum. The sequence continues at coordinate 15,136 of BQNB010126249.1, forward strand.
AAAAGAGCCAACATAATTAGAGATTCAAGAGATGGTTAACATATTGGTTTCAAGGGAAGAATATGATAGAGTGTTTAACCATTTGGATATGTTAAATGCACCACTTAAGGGGAAGGTTTTCACTTGTGAAAATCAAGTTAAACCTTATTACTACTGCTAAGTCATTATTACTACTGCTAGTTTAAGTTTCTACTGCTTGAATTCATTATTCTTATTATGCATCATGGAGGGTAATTTGAGACATTGTAAAGCTTGGATTAGAAGTTTAATATATGGTTTATAGTTTTAAAGATCAAAGTTGCATATGTTTACAGTCCCCTAATAGACAATGACAAAAAGGGGAAGATGTTACAAAGATGATATGATATGATTTGAAACTTATTAAGTGTGGTGGCATGACATGGAACATGAATTATATGTTTATTGTGTTGAAGAAGTTTCAACAAGTTCAAAGGAAATCTTAAGTTAAAGGGAAGATTAGAATCTGTTTCATTTATGAAAGATCAGATTTGAAGATGTATAAGATGTTCAAGTGCGTAAGTTAAAGACAAAGCTTATTATTCAATAGAGGAAGATTGCTGAAGATTAAGCTACTATGGATCATCTTGGAATCAATGTTTGTTTTGTCATCATCAAATAAGGGAAAATTGTTCGGAATTATTGATTTGATGATACAAAAACAATGATACAAAAAGAATGATACAAAAGAATTAAACAAGAGGGACTAATTCGACATTATGGAATTATACAAAAGATAGAGGATTATAAAAGACTTCCTTAAATGATAAATATCAAAGATTAGGAAAAGATTTAGTTTCCTAATACAATTAGATTTCCTTGTAAGTCTAGATGGACTCTCTATATAAAGAGATCCCTAGACATAGTTTATGTGTGTGTTTTTCATAGACGTCTAGTGTGTTTAGGTGTTTTAATCATGTAGTAAAAAAAACCCAGGTGATCTCACCATTGGAGATTGTCTTAGCCCTAAGGTCAATGTGTCCTTGATCCCTGTTATAGTTAGGTAACCATTCTATACTGATCATATAGAATTAGGGCTTGTATGAACGTAAAACCTTGTGAAAATAACATTGTTCTTTATTTATATTCCGATGTGTATCAATACTTTGTTATTTTTGATCGTAGGAGTTTAAACGATTCTTCACAAGTGGATATAGCATATAACAAGCATTGAACTTCTAGATGATCCAAATATGCCTTCTTTGGAAGATTATAGCATATTTGATATCTCAAGTGATGATTAAGATAATGGTGTAGAGGCTGACATGAATAATTTGGATACAACAATCCAAGACAGTCCTATTCCAACTACAAGAATACACAAAGATCATCCAGTTGAACAAATTATTGGAGACTTGAATTAAGCACCTCAAACAAGAAGAATGACAAAGAATTTGGAAGAACATGGTTTGTTTAGTTCAGTTCAGCAAAGAACAAACCATAAAGACTTTCAAAATTACATGTTTGCTTGCTTTTTATCCCAAGAAGAACCAAAAAAGGTAATTCATGCATTGAAAGATCTAAGCTGGATAGAGGCTATGTAGGAAGAGCTTCTACAATTCAAGTTACAAAAAGTTTGGACTTTAGTGGAGTTACCTAATGGAAAATGGGCTATAGGTACTAAATAGGTCTTCAGGAATAAAAAGGATGAAAGAGGAATTCTGATTAAAAATAAAGCAAGATTGGTTACTTAAGGGTACACATAAGAAGAAGGGATTGGCTATGATGAGGTCTTTGCCCCTGTTTCCAGAATTGAAGCAATTAGGCTATTCTTAGCCTATGCCTCATTTAAAGACTTTGTGGTATACTAGAAGGATGTCAAGAGTGCTTTTCTTTATGGTAAGATTAAAGAGGGAGTCTATGTTTGTCAAACACCATGATTTGAAGATCCAGACTTCCCTGACAGAGTATACAAAGTAGAAAAGGCACTTTATGGACTGCATCAAGCTTCTAGAGCTTGGTATGAAACCTTGTCAACTTATTTGTTAGACAATGGGTTTCAAAGAGGAAAGATAGACAAAAATTTGTTTATCAAAAGGGATAAAGGTGATTTTCTGTTAGTTCAAGTGTATGTAGATGATATCATCTTTGGTTCAACATAGAAGGAGTTATGCAATGCATTTGAAAAATTGATGCATGAGAAGTTTCAGATGAGTTCTATGGGTGAACTCACATTCTTCCTAGGATTATAAGTAAAGCAGAAGAATGATGGCATATTTATTAGTCAAGATAAATATGTTGCTAAAATTCTAAAGAAGTTTGGGTTTACAGAAGTCAAGACTGCAAGCACACCAATGGAAACTCAAAAGCCTTTGCTCAAGGATGAAGATGGTGAAGAAGTGGATGTTCATTTGTATAGGTTAATGATTGGTTCATTGATGTATCTTACATCTTCAAGACCTGATATTATGTTTGCAGTGTGTGCATGTGCTAGATACCAAGTCAATCCAAAAGTGTCACATCTTCATGCTATGAAAAGGATTTTTAGGTACTTAAAAGGTCAACCTAATTTGGGCCTTTGGTATCCAAAAGATTCTCCTTTTGATTTGGTAGCATACACTGATAGTGATTATGTTGGAGCAAGCTTAGATAGGAAATCTACAACAGGAGGTTGTCAATTCCTTGGATGTAGATTAATATCATGGCAGTGCAAGAAACAAACCATGGTTGCAAATTCCACAACAGAAGCTGAATATGTGGCTGTTTCAAGTTGCTTTAGACAAGTGCTTTGGATTCAGAATCAACTACTTGATTATAGGTACAATTTTATGCATACCAAGATCTTTATTGACAATAACAGTACTATTTGCATAATTAAAAATCTTGTTTTTCATTAAAAAACAAAGCATATAGAGATTAGACACCATTTTATTATAGATTGCAATGATAAGAAATTGATTCAAATGGTCAAAATCATACTGACAAGAATGTTGCAGATTTGCTTACAAAATCTTTTGATGTAAGTAGATTTCAATATTTGATTGCTAGTATTGGAATGCTAAATCCTTAAAAGTCTTTTATCTCCTTATGTTTTTGTAGAGTTTTGTATGAATTAGTACTATTATTCATGTCATTAAAAGTTTCTGCTGTTAAGTATAATTAGTACTACTAGTTATACTTAATAATGCTGCGTTTCTGTTGTTAGTTATACTTAATAGTGATGGTATAATTAACACTGTGATAGTTGTGAAAATTGCTATCGATAGTGTTTTTCTTGGTTTTTGGATTAACATTTTTCAGGAAATGCAAAGAAAAGTGTTAGATTGATTATTTAAAAATAGATTGAGAATTTTGGTGAAAAAAAGAATTGAGAGAATTTGTGAGAATAAAAACAGAAAGAGAGCTATGTGAAATAAAAACAGACATAGTGATTTGGTGAGTAAAAGAATTGATAGAAGTGGTGAGTTGAAAAACAGAAAGAGAGTTGAATACATTAAAAACAGACAGAGTGTTTGGAATTAGAGTTAATGTTGTTAGGCATAAACTTACTACTGCTTTTGAAAGTTAATGCTGTTAGGCATAAACTTACTACTGCTGTTGAAAGTAAATGTTGTTAGGCATAAACTTACTACTGCTGTTGAAAGTTAATGCTGCCATGCATAAACTTACAACCGCAGGTGAACGTTAATGCCGTTGAGGGTATTTTCATAAATACTTCGATTAAGGGTTTCATTCATTCATTTAATCAATTTCAATCTTTCAAATACTCTCTAATCATAAACCCTAACTCAATTTCATCATCCATCATCAAAACCCAACATAATGACGACCTTAAAGTTTGCTGATACTCACAATATGGTCGCGTTTTTTGCTAAACCCGCTGAAAGTGAAGGGTTTGAGCAGATTATGGATTTTCTTAATGCACACACCATAAATTATGCTTTAACCGTTAATCCTACAATATATACTTCGTGCATCGAATAATTCTGGGCTACTGTCAAGGCGAAAACTGTCAATGGGGAAGTACAGTTACAAGCCCTAGTGGATAGAAAGAAGATCATCATTACTGAGTCGATTGTAAGAAGAGATCTTTAATTAGAAAATGCTGAAGGTGTTGACTATCTACCAAATTCTACTATCTTTGAACAACTAACAGTGATGGGGTATGAGAAAATTTCTCAGAAGCTTACTTTCTTTAAGGCATTCTTTTCCCCACAATGGAAATTCCTCATTCATACGATTTTACAATGTCTAAGTCCTAAAATAACTGCATGGAATGAATTTAGTAGCACTATAGATTCTGTGATTATCTACTTAGCAACAAACTAGAAGTTTAACTTTTCAAAGTATATTTTTGAAAGTATGGTGAAGCACTTAGATAATGTAGACAGCTTTTTGATGTATCCAAGGTTTGTACAAGTATTTCTGAATCCACAACTTGAGGATATCTCAACTCATAAGATACTTTACATTGCACCCTCTCACACTAAGAAGATCTTTAGAAATATGAGAAGGGTAGGAAAAGACTTTTCTGGAAGA
>BQNB010126251.1:0-15000 GCA_026074375.1 Tanacetum coccineum
AGTGTTTGCCCTAGAGATATGAAGACACTATCTATATGGAACCAGATGCACCGTATTCACCGACCATAAAAGTCTACAACATATTCTCGATTAAAAGGAGCTTAACATGAGGCAACGCCGTTGGCTAGAATTGCTGAGTGACTACGATTGTGACCGATGCTTTGAGCCATAAGGAACGGATTAAGCTATTGCGGGTTCGAGCCTTGGTTATGACTATTGGCTTGAATCTTCCCAAATGAATTTTAGAAGCTCAGATCGAAGCCCTGAAAACAGAAGATCTTGTAAATGAAGACGTAGGCGGTATGATCAGAAAGGATATACCCAAGGAAAGGTTGGAACCACGTGCCGACGGGACCTTATGTTTACACGGCAGGAGTTGGTTGCCTTGCTATGGAGACTTAAGATCCGTGATTATGCATGAATCTTACAAGTCAAAATACTCTATCCATCCCGGTTCGGAAAAGATGTATCAAGTCATGAAAAAGCTATATTGGTGGCCTAATATGAAGGCAGACGTCGCCACCTATGTTAGCAAGTGCTTGACATGTGCAAGGGTCAAGGCCGAACATCAAAGGCCATCGGGATTGCTAGTACAACCTGAGATACCCGAGTGGAAGTGGGATAATATCATGATGGATTTTATCACCAAGCTTCCTAAGTTGTCGCAAGGTTTTGACACCATCTGGGTGATTGTGGATCGACTTACAAAATCTGCTCACTTCTTGCCAATAAGGGAGAATGATCCATTGGACAAGTTGGCAAGGTTGTACCTGAACAGGATAGTAGCAAGACACGGAATACCTGTGTCAATCATCTGTGATCGTGATGGGAGATTCACGTCTAATTTCTGGAAATCATTTCAGAAAGCTTTGGGTACAGATATAAGTATGAGCACTGCGTATCATCCAGAAACTGACGGCCAGAGCGAGAGAACTATTCAAACTCTCGAGGACATGCTACGTGCTTGCGTGATCGATTTTGGCAAGGGTTGGGTTAAGCATTTGCCACTAGCCGAGTTTTCATATAACAACAGTTATCACGCTAGCATAAAGGCCGCACCTTATGAGGCACTGTATGGTCGAAAATGTCGATCACCGGTGTGCTGGGCCGAGGTTGGGGAAGCTCAACTGACTGGTCCAGAATTAATCCAAGAAACAACGGAAAAGATCGTCCTGATCAAGCAGCTGCTCAGAGTCGACAAAAGAGCTACACTGATAGAAAGCAATAGCGTTGGAATTCGGAAGTTCGGGGATAGAGTTATGCTCATAGTGTCCACCTTGGAAAGGGGTTGTACGATTCGGTAAGCGGGGCAAGCTGAATCCGAGATACGTCGAACCTTTCAGAGTGTTAGCCAAAGTTGGGAAACTTGCCTTCCATGTGTCTAATATGAAGAAATGTTACGCCGATGACCATTATGTGCGTGCATTGGAAGGGGTTCACCATTGGATGTCAGCTTAGTTTGTGGAACAGAGCATATTGAAATTATGGAACGGAGAATTCAAATCGATGATGCGAAGCCGGATACAATTGGTTAAGGTTCGCTAGAACTCTAGGCGGCGGCCTGGTTCACTAGGAACGTGAAAGATTCGTTTAGAAAGTGAAAATTACCCACATCTCTTCACAAAACGGACTTCGTCATCTACTACAAGGTCTTAAGCTTTGAGGACAAAGCTCTTTTAACAGGTGGAGACTATAACATTTCTTATTTTCATGTCATTGTACGACACTATTAATGATTACTATTTATTTGAGTCCGATACGGGTTTACTTTTAATCTTTCTTTTAAGCTAAATCGTGAAGACTAGAAATAATCACATTACGTAAATGGTCTCAAATAAATTAAGTTTATGTCAAGTAAGTGTTAGTAATTATTAGGACCATATTTATTGGATTTGTCATTTGATTTTTATTGTCACGTAAATGCTTACGTTCGCAATAAATGACTTTGTGGCAACACGAAAACTACCTAGACTTACCTAGACTCAAACCAAATACCCATTTTAAATGCCAAAACACTAACTTGACTAAACTTGTGCTAATAACCTCAAGTTAGCGAATTGGCTAAGTAAAGTCTCAAGGAATCGTCCTAAGCAATTTATCTAGCAAAAATCATTAATTGATTCTTAACAAGTACTGTACATTCTAATCCTCATAAATTTGCTAGGTCCCTAATGGTCTTGCCTCTAGCATTGTAACCATTGGATTAGTAATCCTTTTGTTTTCCTTGGATCCTCCTGGCGTGGCCAAATTATGAGAACAGACAAAACCATGATCTAAAATCTTAAGCAATTTTGTACAATTCAAGGATAATTAAGGAAATGTCCTTGTGTCTCCTACTAGATTATTAACCAAAGGTTAATAACCATTTCTTTTGTATTCTTGAATTCTTATGCCGAGGTTAACAAGATCCCACCAACCAAAACCTAAAGATTTTCACTTGTAAGTAAATTCTTGTACATCTTGAGGCTGCATTAAGAAGGCTTGTACTTTAGTGGTATATTAACAAAAAACCATCGGTGTGATTAGACTAAAAACCCATGAAACCATGTCATTAGGGTTCGATTTTGGTTAAGGGAGAACTAGGAAGTGTAAATCAGCCTCAATTGTTATATAATAAGGACCCATAATTTACTTGAACAAATCTTCTTTTCACCTTAAACTCTTCAGTATAAACATTACCCACCTTACTCCTTGGTTTCATTTGGCATACATTGTAAAGACCTTTTTTCGAACCCACTTTTCAATTCCAAGAAAGCAGGTGCTTTAAGATCAGAAAATAAGAGCTAAGGATAGTTGGGTTATGCTTTAAAGATCTTAATTTATACTCGTTGGAGTGTTTACGGGTGACTCATACGGCAAACCACGAACCAAAATCTTAGGACCTTTGTAAGTCGCTACTAAGTCTTTTACATCATTTGTAATTCGTATATCCTTGATAAATTTCTATGTCGCGTTAAAACTTGAGTTAAATACTCACGGGTACGTAAAACATGCATGTTTTGACTCATGCATGGTTCACGCACCAATATATATAATACAATACGAACTTGTGTTGTGCTAGGGTAATTAAAACATGACTAACTAATCGTATAAAGGCTTTACATTCATTGAAATGCAAAGTTAGACACCAACTTAAAATATTTCGCGTATACTTGGCGTATATAAATCCCATACGTAAACACTTTCTAAAAACGTAACCATTAGCCTTAGGAACACCTACAACGACCTTTTAGACGAGTGCATGTAACGAACATCATATTAAAAACGTTAACTAGTACCAAGATGGTATGTCAGGACCTAGAGACCAAGTTGTTAGAACAAAGGAGCTAATTTCGGGTCTTAATGGGTTTAACGGTCCACGGTTGGAGGCCCAACAGGCCCAACGAGCTCGCAAAATAAGCCACAGCTTATTTATAAGCTATACGAGTTTGAATATGCGTTGAGAGTATTTAAATAATAAACTTGGACCTTAACTTGTCTTTCGAAACCAAACGAAACCCTTAACGGGCTCGTTAGCCCATTAACGAGCCCTATACGAGCAATAAGCTCAAGATAGCTTATTAAGATAGTCTTATAGGCTAAATGTGCTTAATGGATATTGAAATAGTTAATGGACCCAAATGGAGCAAACCAAAAGCTTTGAAAACCTATTCGGGCCTTAAATGGGCTCAACAAGCCTAATGCCGAGAGCTTATTGGCTTATTTGATAAGCTGACCAACGAAACAGATTAACTAGAATTAAGACGAATAGAAAATTTGCTAAAATGCCTAAGAAACTCTTAAGGTACTTATCGGGTCGAGTTGTTGGGCTTGCGAGCCCAATAGGCTCGAAATAAGCTACAATAAGCTCCCCGAGCTTATTTACAGCTTATCAGGCCCCACTGAGCTTATTGAGGACCTTTGAACTTTATTAAAACTCAATAACGGATCGTTCAAACTTCAAAACGGGGCCTTACCGCGCCCAAAAGTCCCGTTAAGCCAAAAATAAGCTTGAAATGCTTATTTTTAAGCCGAAATAGTTTGTTGGCTTATTTGGACTAAATAAAGCCAAATGCCACTCGTTGGGATTAAATTGGAGCTAAAATGCAATTTTTGCAAATAAAGGGGCTAAAAATATAAATTTTGAAACTTAAGGGATTAAATTGTCATTTTCGAATTATGATAACTCCAGGGACTGTTTTGAAACATTCTGACATAAAACGGGTTTAATTAACGACTTAATAAATAAGTATATTTATTAACAATGATTTCACGTTTCCCGAGAACCATCGAAATTATAAATACAATAATCATGTGCACCACCACACAAGTGATAACAATATATATAAACTTGAAATGGAATTTAGTTTATACAATGAGTCGTTAGCCTAAATGTGTAGACTAAGACTTGACCGTATTTACTTAGGTATTTGACGGTGTGATTCATTGCTTACTTGGATATTTATTATCATTCAGAGAACTACCTGCTAAGGTGAGTTCATAGCCCCATGTTTTATAATTATTTAAATGATTTACATCGTTGGTGTGAGAACACGCTTTGTTTTACAAATTGGACGCAAGTGTACATTTTATACTATGATTACGTGTTTGCCTGAGTATTTATAACTCATTATGTCCATCATCATGAACTGTTAATTGCATAGATGTAATTGGGAATTGCATAGATGTAATTGGGAATTGCATTATGTGGGCGCGAATGTTATGAATAGATCTATTAGGGATTGACAATCCCCGTTCGGGTGACTAGCTATCACTGGGAACGAACGCATATCATGTCGAATTTGGGATGTTGCAGGGTTAGCACATCATTCACGGACACTTGTTTGCAAATTTATTTGCATTCATATACGTCGAGCTTCGGTGTCATGAGCTTAGGAAAACGAAATCACTTTTTTTATGATGTTTACATCTGTTGCTTAATCATACACTTGAAAATATTGCGTTCCTACAAATGATTTACATAAACCTATTAATTCACCAACATTATGTTGACGTTTTAAGCATGTTTCTCAGGTCAATAAGGCACGAGGTGCGGCAATACATTGGAAGTCAATAATTGAAGAGTCAACATTAAAGATTTGGGGTCTTGTTACATTTTGGGGACAATTGTTATAAACCAGAATCTTTACATATATTGTTGAACAATTTGAAGCCATGGGCTTATGTAACAAACAAGTATTTTTGTTAAATCCATAGAGTATGATTTTTCAAACGACACGTTTAGTGGTCGTTCTCATATCTTGTGCTATTGAGACATAAATGTAACGCCCTCGGATATTCAACATTCCGATGCGTACTCAGATTTAAGGGTGTTACACTTTTCTCAATAGACTTTGACAACTATGAAAACTAATAATGATATGACTGCGTGTTTTGTGATATCTCAACTAATGCCCTAGAGCCTCCTTTTATAGACTTAAGGGAGTCTAGTCGGCTTAAATATATTCTCTGAGATATTCAATTTTTCTAAAACATAAACGTAATCTTCTAAATAAATACATTATGTATATCTTGTACATAAATATCTCAACACTTATCTTCATACGCATTCTTGTTCTCCAAACAATCTTTATCTCTTTAATTCGTCTTTATCCTCTTGACAGTAGAAAGTCTTCAAACAATTGTAATCTTTCCACCAGCAGCACTAATAAACATAAGCAGTAGTAACATTAGTACTAGCAGTACTAATATACACTAACAGTAGTAACTTGTACTAGCAGTCTTAACTTTTACTACTAGCAGCACTAACTACTTAGCTTATATTTTAGTCTTCAACACTAAGCAGTCTTAACTTCAACTAAATTATACTAACAGTAGTAAATAGCAGTGGTAACATTATACTACTAGTACAAACCACTTAACATAATTTCCATTATTTACTTTAGCAGCAGTAACTTCTAAGAATCCATGAAGTCTTTTAAGTCCTAACAATCCTCCCCTAAACTTGATGTTCATCTTCTGAATCTTCAAGTTTCTTCTTTAAAAGTCTTCATCATACTTCAGGAAGATGCATTCAAACCTTTCATAGACCTTTTTGCTGTTTCACCATAAGCTTTAGCAGTTGATAGCACATCTCATTTTGATGATCAGTTTGAAGTTTCTTGTTGAGCATATTGGTGATGGATAAATTGGTGTAAGGGGTATCTCCTTTAACCAACTAAAAATGTGAAGATGGTCAACCTTACAAAATGAACTCCAGATGAATCAATCAACTTCCAAATAGTCACCCTGTATCCTTGTAAAATTCTCCATACATCTCTCCTTTTGTCTGGTTCAAACATAACTTTTAAATCTCCCACAACACTCTTTCAAACTCATTGTCAAGCTTGTATTCACCTTACTTTGCCTTCATATCCTCCAAAGAGCATTCGCTAGAAATTTTCTTGTCTATTCCATGATAACATTCCTTATCATTGAAGATTATCTCTTGGAACTTCCATCTGCTCTTATCAACTGATAATGTACCAACATACTCTCCCTCTTTATGAAGCTTATAATCAATAATCACTGGTAATTTGGTAGCAAGTGGTATAGCATCAATTACTATATCTTCATCCTTTTTAATCACCAAAAGCTTCTTTAGCTCAACTTTATCAACTTCATCAACTTCCTCTGACTCTTTTTCTTCCTTTACTTTTTGTTTCTTTGAGGATTCTTTCTGTTGTTCTTTCCCTGCTCTTTTCCTTCCAAGCATCTTCTTTCTGCTACCTTTAGTTGTTTCCTCTCTACCTTCTTCCTTCTTTTCTTTGTTTTCCTGTACCTCGGAACTCATAGCCACAAAGGTATTTACCCTCTTCATCTCCTTGTCAAACAGCTTTTGAATTTCATCATAGCTCTTTCCCATTAACTGTTTGTGTTTGTATCCACCCATGTGCTTAAGATAGGTAGACATTTGAGTTCTCTTCTGTGCCTTGGTAGGAGGTCTGTTTCTCTTTTCTTGTGCTCTTAGTTCAGCAAAATGTTTTCTTCTTTTCTCCATTAATTCCATAAACAGTTTTCCTTTTTCTTCATCTGTCAACTCCTCTCTTTCTCTTGTTTGGAGTCTCTCAGCCAGTAATCTATCAACCTCCATTATAGCTTGTGTATTTTCCCATGATTCAATCAATGCTATGTTGGATTCTTCTTGCTTTTGCCTTTCAAGCCTTTCTTCTTCTATGATTTTAGCATCCAACTGAGCTTGAATGTCTCTTGCCATTTGTTCATCAAGAGCAACTTGTTCTTTTCTTATTAGAGGTCTCTCAGGCTCTTGTATGATACCTTTTCCTTTGTCTTTGACTGAGGGTTGTATGATAGAAACTGTTGGTTTAGATACATATACCTGCTCTTTCTGATCATGGAAAACAATTCCCTTTGCCTTTGGTTTAGCTGCCTTGATTTCCATTAAAGTCTGAGCCAAAGTTTCTTCAACAGTTGTAGGAATTGTAGGAGCAACACTATCTTCAACACCAGCAGTAGTAACTGCTTCACCAGTCTTTGTACTTTGCTCTTCTTTCTCAACAGTTGTAACATCCACAAACACCTCATCATCATCCAGAACTCCAATATCAAACATTAAGTCATCATCCTGCCTTTCTTGAGTTTCATTAACTAGAGTTACCTCAGCATCTGTATCAATATCTTCAATGCTCCTCCCCTGTTTGGATGCATCTTCATGATCACCCAAAATCTCCTGATCTTCAGAGGACTCAAATCTCCTAGACATACCAACTTTCTTTAGTCTTTTTGGACATCCCGAGGGTTGTTCGGGGGTGGGGGTGGTGTGGTGGGTGATTGGTGGAGCGTGTGATTAGCACTTGAAGTTTATGCATTGTGATTTCTCTATTTTGTATCTTGTGTTATGATTAATTATATGTTGCATTCCCCGAGTTTCTGGCATTGTCAGGGTGGTGGACGGATTGGTAATCAGAGCAATGTTAAGAGAATTTAGGGGATTGAACCTAGACATAACCTAAATTCCGTCGTTTAGGTGCGTATAGGATCTATGTGTGCGGTGTTCCGCTTTTGTTTGCTTTTGTATGTTCGCGGTTTGGTGCTTTAGTATGTCAGTCATTGAAATGTGTGAGCTCAATATTAATATGAATGGGAAAGGATGCGAATATAAGTACGATGCCAACTATTATGAGCCGTAGCACAATAAACTCACTCATACTTCTAAATGGTTGTTCACATAAATCGATGTTGACACCGTAGGGTGGTGTTATGTGTATATCTATATATATGGTAAGATATTCTATATATATGCGAGTCTTCCTGCCAACCTAATGTTTCCTATTTCTCCCTCTATAATAATCCTGCCAAGGGATAGACTCAAAGTGCTGGTCGGTCTGCTTCTAAATCATTAGGAGGGGGAACGGGTGTACGGGTTAGTAGAGGTAGAAGGGGTAGAAGACCTAGGGAAGGTAATAATGAGCGTGTTGATGATTTGAATTGTCAAGGAAATGACCAGGGTTTGGGAGCTAATGGGGGTGTAGAGGGATTCAATGGGAATGTAGAGGGAGCCAATGGGGGAGCACCCGACTTCTCGACGATCATTGCCTAACAATTGCAAAACCTCTTACCCCGCCATGTTACTCATTTATTAACCGAGGAAATGTGGAAATCAGCATGGCAATGTGGTGTTAATGAGAACGTTCAGGAGAACTTAGGAATGAGTTAGTGAAAGCAACCGGGTAGGTTGTTAAATAAAGAGTTCTTAGCTTGTACCCTAAGGAATATGATGGAAGGGAGATGTTTGTAGTTCTTACTCGTTGAATTGAGAAAAGAAGTTATGTGCAAGAGAGGAGTGGTTGTAGTGGTGATCAAAAAGTGAAATACACTATGGTTACTTTTGTGGGTAAGGCTTTAAAACTGGTTGAACTCTCATATCCGCACGCTAAGTCCCCCCCGAGGAAGTTGCTATTAGTATTCCTGTAATAACTTTAAGTTTATGATGATCAAGAGTTTAGTCCTAGTCATGAAAATAAAAGTTGGAAACTGAGTATGCAATCACCCAAGGTCCGAGCTGGCCATAGCTGCAATATTGATAGGTTTTCAATGAGTTGGCTAGGTTAGTTCACATTGGTAACTCCAGAGAGTAGGATAATTAAGAGGCATATTTATGTGGCCTGCTCTACCAATCCGTGGGATGGTGCAGCAACAGACCAAAGACTATGCCGAAGGTTGTGCCATATTTCTGGTGCACTGACTGATGAGGCTGTTAGAAATGGATCAATTAAGAAGGTTGAGAAAAGTGGAAATGTGGGAGAACCTATCAAGGATAAGAATGGTAGGGATGATAATAAGAGGACTAGGATTGTAAATGCTTTTGCTACAACTGTAAACCCTGTTGGAAGAGAAAATGCGGGTACTTTGTGTACCACCTGCAACTCCAACCATGCACCCGGAAGGCCTTGTCGCACATACTTTCAACTGTAACCGCCCGGTCATTTGGAAAGGATTTTAGAGGTGTGCGAGGACTGTTGGACACCTTACAATGCTAGAAACTCAAACTGTTATGGCAGTAATATGATAGTAGTAGTACCGACCATGTCAGGTCAGCTTGTCCTAGATTAAATAGGGCACAAGGACCGAAAAAAAATCGTCCAAATCAAGTTGCTGCTAATAACGGGGGTCAGGGTCGTAAAAACCAAGGGAACCATTCTAGGGGTAAGGCATTCATGTGGGAGCATGAGGATAAAAATAGTCCTCACCAAGGAGTCCGAACATTGTTGGCGGGTACGTTTACTTTGAACAATCATTTGCCACTGACCTTCTTTGACTCTGGAGCCGATTATAGTTTTATTTCCACTACTTTCATGCCTCAGTTAGGCTAGAGCCCAGCGAACTTAGGTTTTTATAAATGATATTGAATAGCTATCGGCAGCAGTAGAGATTGAAGGTTATTAAAGGGTTGTAAACTAGAAAATCGAGGGTCATGTCCTTTGACATCGATTTTGATACCTTTTGGCATGGGAGTTTTTGGAAGTGATTATAGGTATGGACTGTTTTGTCCAATTATAAGCTAAAATAATTTACCATGAGAAGGTAGTAGAGATATACACTACCGGATGGGCAAGGTGCTTAGAGTACAGAGAGAGATCGAAGAGAAAGCTGAGATTTTTTATGGGTTCTAAGGCTGGTTGATAAGAATCAAGAAGAGATTGTTGTGGTTAGAGATTTTCCTGAGGTATTCCCGGATGATCTATTTGGATTACCGCCTATTCGATAAATTGAGTTTCGAATTGAGTTAACCCCTGTAGCAACGCCGGTAGCAAAGTCTCCTTATCGTTTGGCACCTTCTATTGGAGGAGTTATCAGACAACTCATGGAACTCCAAATAAAGTTTGTCAATCGACAATTTTGTCGCCTTGGGGAGCGCCAGTAATTGTTACGTTAAGAAAAAGATAGTTTCTTTTAGGATGTCATTGATTATAGAAATTTGAACAAGAAGACTTAAGGATCATTATCCCATCCTAAATTGATGATTATATTGATCAACTGCAAGGGACCTAGTTATTCTCAAAGATAGATCTTAAAGGCGGATGCCATCACTAGAGTGCATGAGGATGACATTCAAAGACTGCTTTAAAACTCGATATTGGACATTTCGAGTGCCCTTAGTCTAACAAACGCTCCAACAGTATTTATGGATTTGATGAATAGGGTTTGTTGGCCTTATTTGATAAGTTGTGATAGTGTTTTATAGACGATATATCATCATCTCTAAGACGTAGAGTAGCATGTAGAACACTTAAGGGTTAGTCTTGAGGAACTGTCAAAAAGAGAAACTATATGCTAAGATTTCTAAGTGTGAATTCTGGCTAAGAGAATTGCAGTTTCTTGGGCATGTGATAAATGGTAAAGGGATTCCGAGTAGACCCTATAAGAATGAAGCTAAAAAGAATGGAAAGCCCCTAGAACATCTTACTGAGGTTGATCTCTTAGGATAGAACTTTTCTAATATAACTAAAGTCTCTTACTATCTTACTCAGAAGGTAAGACTTCGATTGGGGTGAGGAACGGTAATTGACATTTCCAACCTTGAATGGATTAGTTTGTGCAAGTTCGCCTTTCTCGCTCTCCCTGATGGACCGAAAGACTTTGTGGTATATTGTGATACGTCGCAAGTTAGACTAGGTTGTGTGTAATTGCAAAGAGGTAGAAGTGATAGCTTTCGTCTAAGCATTTAAAAAATTCCAAGAGAGAGAATTATACTACCCATGATTTGGAGTTGGGTGCGATCATGTTTGCACTTAAGATCTGGAGACATTATCTTATGGTGGACAAAGAGTGTCATTTATACCGATCATAAGTCCTTCAACGTATCTTTTTCAAGAAAGAGTTGAATATGCGACAGCGACAATAGCAAAGTAGTTAATTAGTGAATTATGACAAGAATTCGCTACATCCTGGATAATGAGCGGAATGTGTGGTGGCTGATGCCCTAAGTAGTAAAGGAAAGGATAAAAGCCTAAGAGAGTTAGAGCTAAGAATATGAATCCTTTAGTCGTAGTATCAAGGATAGGATATTGGCGCTAGAAGGAGGGATAATGATGAGTCTGCAGATTACAAAAAGGTTTGGATAAGATGATAGAACAAAGAAGTGATGGGACTTTGTACTACCTGGATCGAATATGGGTACCTTTGAAGGGTGAGGTAAGAACCCTGATAATGGATGAAGCCCATAAGTCTAAGTACTTCTGTACACCCCAGATAGCTGATAAGATGTATTAAGATTGAGGATAGTGTTGGTATCTATAGAATGAAAAAGGATTTAGTTGAGTATGTTAGTAAGTGTTTGACTTGTTTCTGAAAGTTAAGGCTAGCACAAAGGTCATCTGGCTTGCTCGCAGCAACTGAGATTCCCGTTGATGAAATGGGGAGGGATTAGCTATGATTTTGGACTAAGTTACTAGGACTAGTAGTGGCATGACATAATTTTGGGTCATGTGTGGACCGATTACTAAGTCCAGCTTATTTTCTACCTATGTGTGAGATAATAAGATGGAAAGGGTGGGCTATATTATCATTTGAATGAAAGTTACTAGACAAGGTGTGCCGAACTCGATTATATCCGCTCGTGAAGTCGATTTCAACATCAATGTTTGCCAGTCAATGCAAGAGGCATTTAGGGACTCGTTTCGACCATGAGTACGGCTGATCACCCTCAGACTGATGGTCGGAGTGAGCATATTATTCAGACTTTTGAAGACATGCTTAGAGCGTGCGTCCTAGACTTCGGAGGAAGTTGAGATGTTTATCTTCCGTTGGTTGAGTTTTCGTATAATAATAGTTATCATTCTAGTGTGAGATGTGCTATGTTTGAGGCATTGTATGGTAGAAAGTGTCGATCGCAATTAGAGGGCCGAGGTAGGAGAAGGTCAATTGAAAGGACCTGAGTTAAGTACAAGAAACTATTGAAGAAAGAACTCGCAGATTAGGTAGACTTAAGTTGCGCGAGATAGCCAAAAAGTTATGCTGATTAAACGGAGAAAGCCTCTAGAGTTTAGTGTAGGTGGACTATTGTCTCTTAAAGTGTCAACATTGGAAAGGTGTAGTACGCTTTGGAAAAAGGGAAGTTAGCACCTTGCTTTTTGTTATGGACCGTTTGAGATAATTGATAAAAGTAGGCCCTGTGGCCTATCCGGATTAGATTGCCTGAGAAATTGAACGGTGTTCATGACACGTACCACGTGTCCTAAACCTTAAGAAGTGTATTGGCTGATCCAACCCTACAAGTGCCTTTGGATGAGATTCGATTTGATACTAAGTTGAATTTTGTGGAAGATCCTGTGGAAATTTTGGAAAAAGAGCTTAAGAAGTTAAAGCGTAGTAGGATTGCCATCGTCATGTTCGGGTGGAATTCAAAAACTGGCCCTTCAGAAGTGAATTCACGTAGGGAATTGTGAAGATCAGTGAAATTGAAGTCCCGGCATTTGTTTAGTGATGTTATATTGAAATTTCGAGGACGAAATCTTTTAAAGGGGTAGTATGTAACCTTTATTGCCATATTTGTGTTACGGAATTTTTCAATTATAGTCCCTTGACTATTTGACTTTGTCAGGTTATTTCAGATTATGTACCGTGCAGTCGGTGATGATTTTTATGAACTTAAGATGCTATATGGTTGCGATTAATATGTCTTTTTGGAAGGTATTATTGTCTTATGTGTATTCCGGGTGGTTTGACCCGTGAATTTTGAGAAATGCCGAAAAATGAGTCTGACACGTCCATTAATGTCCAAATGAGTTTTGAAAGGGTTTAAAGTGAAAATATGTCATGTGAATACTCTAGGTTAATGAAAAGTACTTTTAAGGTGGAATAAAAAATGCTAATTAACTTGGGGGTAAATTTAACGGTAGAGTTTTACGAGCTTTTAAGGATCCCGAACACAAAAGAAAGAACCGAGACCCCCTTTGATCCCATGGCCCGTTCCAAGGTGGTCAAGGAGGACAAGGAGGCATCTTTTAGCCATAGTTGTCTAGAGCTTGTACAAATATATTCCATGTAGCCACCAATATTTCATTCATTATCATTTCATTTTCAAAAAAATAAAACACACACTAGTGTGTGTGTGTGTGTGTGTGTGCATGTTATTCGGCCGCCACCTACACCACCACAATACACCATAAATTTTCTAACTTTGATCAAGAACGTGATATTCCGGGTTGATACGAGTATTTGGGTTTTTATTTAAACAACGTTTGGGTTGTCCGGTTCGTGTGGAAAAGAATACAATTTTTGAAGATATTCTTGTTAAGTTTTCAAATTAATTTCCGTTTGTCCTCATGGGTTATTTTGATGCATAGGATGTTTAGTTGAACAAGTATATCGTTGTATGAAAATCGATTTTTGAAGCAGAAACGAATAAAAAGGTTGTGTTTTGGTTGTGGTTGTTAAAAAAGAAAAAGAGGTTTTTGTAGTTATTTGATGTTGTTGTCCGTGAAAGTTGAATAATAAATGTTGCTATATAACTAATTATGATAATAGCTTGTATAGCTTATTCGGGATTATTTTAAGCTATTTCTTGGCTTATTTGGGCTTATATGCCACGAAAAGTTTCCTAAAATCACTAGGATAGTGATTTTGATTATTTTTTGTTATGGCGTATGTTGTGGACTATTTTTGAGGCTTATGGTAGTAACCAAATACGATACGTAGCTTGTTAGCTTATGTTTAAGCTTAATATACGTAATTTTTGAGCTATGACTCACGCCCAAAAAGTCTAATTAAGTCGATGGCTTATTGAGAGGCTTGAATTGTGGTCCGGATTATTTTCTACTTATAAAGTATATGACTTTAATATAATGTAAATGCCCTTGGGTTTTGGACTTGGATCGTAATTTTGACTTATAAATAGATCGAGACGCGGAGAGACCCTGTTGGGCCTTAAAGCCCAATAAGCTATATTAGGTCGATATGAGAGTTATGACGGACCGTATTGCAGTGAAAATGTTTTACGAATGAAATTGAACGATATTTTGGGGAAAACCGTTAAAGTTGAGATTTTTGAGTTTTAGTTTCGAAAAGATGTCGAATTTATGAAAAAGTGTTGAAAATAAGGTTTGAAACCTTGGAAAATGTTGTATGAGCGTACGGGTCATGTCGAAATTTCGTAAAAAGTTTATACTTAGAAATTTTCCTAAAAACATGATTTTTGATTTTAAATAATAAAATATTATTTAATTATTTTATTAATAAATTCACTAAAAGAAAGACGAACATTAATTTAATTTTTCTCGAAACTTCTCTAATGTGTTTTATTATGATTAAAACGTTTTCATTTCACCCGTATTATGATTTATGGAAGTGACTAAGGTTACCGATAGACTTGTCCGAGAATATTTATACTTATTAATTATAAATATTGATTTATATTACGTATCTTTTTCTCTAAATATATAGAATGTATTATCAGGAATAAGATAATATGATTGTGGGAAATACATATCAACCATCACCACCACTAAATTGTTTTGTGTAAATGTACAGACGCGTCTAAGCTCTATGGCAATCAAACGT
>BQNB010126251.1:17500-19632 GCA_026074375.1 Tanacetum coccineum
TGACATCATAAAGTCAAAATAAGTTTTGTAAATTGTTTGAGATAGTTGAGTTTTCATTTAAGATTAGTTTTAATAGAGTTTTTTTAAGCTTAGTTTGTAAAAATCAAAAAGTTATGGCTTATTTTAAGTATTCCTACACCAGGGGAATTTGTAGCTTAAGTGTGATAGCTTAAGTTTGATTTGAGCTCTTTAAGCTTTTGTGTGTGCTTAAATCTTGTTTGCCTCACTCAATTGGAGTGTGTCTAATGCAGCTATAACCACAAGGGTACTTGCACTTTTGGTTTTACCTTTGGCCAATTGCATCAGCATACACTGACTAACATACTCAGCATATGCTGAGTATGTAGTCTGCCTTTAAACCCTATTTTAAGCAAGCATTTGTAGGGTTTAGAAGCTTATTCTTTAGTATCTTATAGATTAGGAATAGCTTTATATAGATTAGGGCTTAACTTTCATTTTCTAGCTTAAATTCCTAGGTAAATTTTAGCTTAAAAGTCACTAAAAAGTCAAAAAGCCTAAAAAAACAGTTCTTAGTTTAAGTAGCTTTCTAAGTTTTAATTTCTAGCTTATAACTTAAGTTTTTAAGATTTGGTTACTTAGAATATATATAGGTAAAGTAGTTTTCAAAAGCTGAGTGAGTAGTATAGCTTATTGAGCAATTGAGCATATAGAATTTTTAAGCTTATTATCTTGTTTCATGAGTTTGTTACTTTCATCATCATTTTCAGTTGTCTTCTAGTGTTTTAAGCTCAAATTTCTTTTCATAAATAGATTAAGCACATCACAAGCTTTCCAAAACTTCTTTTGTTTTTAAAATTGAGCTTAATTTGAGCTTATTGCAAGTAAATAAGTAAAAGTGAGCTTTAAGGCTCACTTACTGATTCAGCTAATTTGATAAGCTGTTTAAGAGCTTAATAGTGGTTTTCAGCTTATGTCCCTTTAATTAAAATTGCTTAATTTTGTGTCCTCTTTAAGCCCTAGTATTTAGATTTTCATAAAAGTTAAAAAAAAGTACAAAAAGGGGTGTGCCAAGTTCGAACCTGAGACCTCACCTACACAAACCACACGTCTTACCACTGCCCTTGGGACTTTTCACTTGTCATAGCTTGCAACATTTATTTGTTAACCACACTTTCTTTTCTTATTTTACTAATAAGCCGTAGCCTTATAAGTCCTTTTCTCAGCTTATTTAATAAGCTGAGTTTTGTCTTTTATTTTTCTAGTAATCTTCGTTGCATCATAGGTTTTTCCTGAATTTTTCGTAATTTTCCATCAATTAGTTTATTTTTAATAGTTTTTCGAAAGTTAAAATCTTAGAAAATACATAAAAAATAGAAATTTTTTTATAAAAATACAAAAAATTAGTTTTTAGCATTAGATTAAATACTTTTAGGTTTACATTCAGTAAAATCATTTTTACACCTTTTAGATCTTAATTTTCATTTTGAGCTTTTATTTTTAACTTTAAAAATAGGATTTTATTTTTAAAAATAGTTAAAAATAGTTTTCTGAGTTTTTATTTTATTTTAGACTTTTCTAAGCTTAAAAATTATTTTTCCCAATTTTTAGGACTTTATTTGCTATTTTCTAGGATTTAATTTGATTAAAATAGTTTTTAATTCATAAAAAATTCAAAAATAATCAAAAAAATGTTTTTCTTTTTCTTAAAATTTTCTTTTGTCCTATCTTAGATTTAGAAACTTAGTTTACATTTTTAGAAGTTAAATTTAGTTTACTTGCTTATTGGTCGCGTTTTATTCGTTTCCCGTTAATTGTTAAATGCTTTAATTGTTTTTAATTGCTTGTTTTTAATTAGTAGTTATAGAAAACCCAATCAATCTTCGAACCCATTCAAATCATTATCCAATATCAAGCGAGGTTTTAATTTCTCAAATCGTTGGGAAAATAACCCGGGAAATCATACTTTCCGGTAGACATACGTATATTATATATTATATATATATATTTTTAAGAGTGAAAATTTCCTTAGGGAATTTTCTTAATTGCTCTTGTGATATTATATATTAGTATATATTACCAAGCGTATCAATGCACAATTGTATGACTAAGATCCGTTGATGAAGATTGATCAGAAGGAACTTCTGGAATTGGAATACCAAAGTACGGATCGT
>BQNB010126252.1:0-19632 GCA_026074375.1 Tanacetum coccineum
TACATATGCTGTCAGAATCACATGGTTGATTGCTGACATTGAAGACAAGTATCATGGACCCAGTGATACGCTGCACAACCCTCCCTAGCCACTCAAGATCTCTCAAAGGATTCTTGTTTCATTTCTCACGGAGATCAATACATTTTTATCGTCTCTCTCACTCCGAGTTAGACGATATTAAAAAGGTGGCAGTCTGCTCTAGCCTCTGACTACTAAAAACCAAAAATGCACTATTGAGTCTAGAGCCATGAGATCATCCACATATCTTGCTAGGACACTAATTCATCTTACATTTGTTTTTCACACACTGTGAAAACAAGTAATATCTAAAGCTTAAATGAGTTAAAATACATTAACTCCCCTTTTAAATCATGATCCGTTACTATCAAACCTTTTTGTTTACTCCATGATTGAAAAATCATTTTGAAAGAATTATTTCCAAACAATCCTAAGCCTTTAAAAACTATGAGGTGTTGGCAATCTTGGTCGTCTGAAGTTTTAAGCCTAAGTCACTGATCATGAAATTATATTTAAGCCCATTAAGTTAATAACTTATGACAACTAAAGCCCTTGGAGTTAAAATAAATTAACTCCCCCTCAAATCATTATCCATTAAGTTAAAGCTTTTTCCATATAATTACCGTGACATGATGAAGATAATTCAAAAACACTTTCTCCCCCTCGAACAAAGACCCGTATTCTATTTAAAGATCTATTGTATTTGTTTGAGTGGTCAAAATTTCTTAAAACTTTGTTTGTAATGTCAAAAACTGATTCTGATTTGATTAGAACACTTTTTCAAATGGTTAACCCGAACATGATTTATAATCAATATATTTGAGACAAATCATTCGGGTTATAAAACTTGTACCCATGGCAACCTAGGTCCTTCTAGTTGCAAGTCAAAAGGCGTAAGTTCCTAATTACCATATGTTGCATTCTAAACCTTAAAGGATGAAACAAGTAACATCTAAAGCTTAAATGAGTTAAAATACATTAACTCCCCTTTTAAATCATGATCCGTTACTGTCAAACCTTTTTGTTTACTCCATGATTGAAAAATCATTTTGAAATAATTATTAGCACATTTCTCCCCCTCAAATAATGTCCCGTTTTCTATTTAAAGAGCTGTAGACATTGTTTGAGTGATAGAAAATTCTTTTAAAATCTTTTTCTGATGAGAAACTAAGATGACTGATTTGGTTTTTGAAAGACACCACCTTTTTCACCACGTGTAACACAAATAATATTCAGAAGAATCATAGACGAAAAATCATTTGGTTAAAAAGGAAGACTTCTCTTCTGTATCAAGAAATAATGCACTAAAACGTACATTAAGTCGAGGGTGCACGGATATAAAGTAATACATGCCCGGGGGAAGTTAATCACCCATTGTTAGGAACAGCCGTCTTTTTGGCGACATACTTTCCTTATTTTGAAGAACGGGTTACAGTCTGAAATAACTGCAAACCATTTTTGACATGTTTTGAAAAACATTTGAAACTTCTGTTCAAACTTTATTTACAACACCGTGTCATTATTGAATGACATTTCTAAAGCCGTAAATATTATCGATGCCAGAAGACATGTCATGAAAAACATATTTTTGGTATTTTCTGATTTTATATTTTTGTATTTTGTTTTTGAAAAGTTTTATAAAAATGAAAATCTTTTTGTGTTTTTCTGGTTTTATATATTTACATAGGATACATGAAGAGATACCACCATAACTCTTCTGTTTCGTCTGCCAGCTTTTTCAGCATTTCCGAAGACATGCTTTGCATTCTAACCTTTTACATGAGAAATTCAAGTTTTTCTCGTCCTAACAGGTTGAAGAAGATATCTGCCAGCTGAAATTCCATGCCGACGAAGTAAAGGTCAACCACTCTATTTGCCATTTACTCCATGATTTGCCTTGTTTTTCAGAACACCTCCCAGTTCATCTGATTTCACCTTATAAATCCACTTCAAGGTAATAATCATCACTTGATCTAGATAAGGTACTAGCTCCCAGATCTCCAAATGTTTGAACTCATGGAGCTATTCAAGGCATCAATCCAACAGGATTTGGTGAATGCATCTTTATAACTTTTGTGTGCAATTGAAGAGAGGAGAGCATCATAGTAGCAGAACAGGGCTTCAGTTTATAGTTGGAGTCATGTGGATACCGGTCTGGAAGGATCATTAATAATCTTGTCAAGCGGATGATCCTTGGTCCATTTTTCAATGTTCTCTTGTGGTTGATTTACTAAATGTACGTTGGTTGGGATAACAATTCAGGAAGAGGATTCTTCAGAACCAGGTTTTGGAATTGGAAGACCAAATTACAGATCATTATCCATGTGTGCAACTTCAATGCCATGATCATCTTCTTCAACACTAGTACGAATAACATGAGATTGTTCTTCTTGAGTGGTTTGTGAGGTACTTGTAGAAGGTGTATCTTGATCAATTCTCGTTGATGAAGGTGTACCGGTTGAAACAACAGGTTCTTGAACAACAGCTACAAGAACATGTTGAACAACACTTGGTGAAGGATTGAAGTACTCATCCATCATAGGGCAAGACAACGAATCCGAGTCATTCTTTGTTGGTAGAATATTAGGTGTTGGAGAAGGAGGTTGTCGTACGAGTCCTGAACTGATTGTTCTAGGAGTCAAAAGTTGAGGACCGGGTCCTGAACTGATGTGTGAAGGAGCCGTGACTTGACCATTTCAAGAACTGAATTGCTCTGATAACAATACAATCTAAGGTATGTTGATCCACTTGATAACAGAATTCAAAACTCAAAGAACAAAAGTTGTAAAACAAGCTAATGTGAGCAACTTTAATGAAGGCAACATAAGCTCTAAACCAAAAATTAGCTCTTAAAAGCATTTGAAATAAACTGTTTATAGAAAGTGATCTTTTGAGCTCACTTTTACTTAACTACACTAAAAAGCTTGCACACACTTCAATATAAGCTTAAATTACAAACTAAAAGCTGACCTATGAAGCTTATGATGTCTACAAGCTAAAAATGAAAAGCTACTTGAGCTGAAAACACATTAAGCTAACTGAAATAGGAGATTAAAAAGCTAAACTTAAGAAAGTAACTCAAAAAGTTTAAAAATAAGACAAACTCTAATACTCAATAAGCCAAGACAAAAGCTGAGCTTATGGAGTATTAACTAACCACTTATAAGCTATGAGTTCAAGTAATAAAAACAGGTCTAATAAGCTAAGTTTATAAAATTTGAAGCTAATCTAAGTTACTACTGTTTTTGCTATTTTTAGATTTTTTTTATGATTTTGAAAAGCAAATTAACCTAAGTAATTAAGCTAGAAAATATAGAACAAGCTATGATTTATATTAAGCTACTTGAAATCTATAAGCTAGATGAAAATAAACCCCTAGAACCTACAATTACTTAGCTTATTAGAGGAATAAAAAGACAGCAGTAGTAACTTAAGTTACTACTGCTAGAGCACTTGTCCAAATGAAAACCAAACTTGCAGGTATCCTTAAGGGATAACCTGCACTACACACTCTAATTGAGTGTGTTTAAACACAAATCAAACAAATTCCAAACTTATGAAAGCTTGACTTAGAATTTCCAAACAGAATTTAAAATGA
This sequence comes from Tanacetum coccineum, assembly GCA_026074375.1. NCBI lineage: Eukaryota > Viridiplantae > Streptophyta > Magnoliopsida > Asterales > Asteraceae > Tanacetum > Tanacetum coccineum. The sequence continues at coordinate 3,617 of BQNB010126252.1, forward strand.
TAACTCCCCTGGTGCTGAGACAAGGGGAATAAGCCACAAAATGATTTAAAGCTTAAACTAACTTAGCAAATCTTTTTAAAACTTAATCAAATATGCAAATAAAGCTGACCAAAGAAAAATTTCCAAGTTACTTTGACTATTTAAAGTCAAAGCACACTAAACCAAACACTCCTTTATACTTAGACATATTTCATTTGGGCTTATGAAATTAAATTCCAATTAATAAGACCTTATTGCCAGATATTAATTAGCTCATAAAAGGCTTAACAAACATAAATCAATAACTAATTAAGCTAGAATCAAAGTTTTTTAAAGACTAAACTATTTATTTTTGGCTTTTTAGTGATTCTTAAGACAGTTATGAAAATTTAAGAGCTAAGTTATCTAAACTAAAAACAGATTAAAATTATAACTAATAAGCACAAAGAGATAACTAATAAGCACAAATAAGTAACTAGATTAAGCAAATAAGCTGATCTACACTAATAAGCAATTTTTAAGCTATAAATTGAAAAACAGAGGAAATTAAATGAGGACTTACTAGAGGCTTCAGCTAAACAGAAGCTTAAGGGCTCAGATGAGCTTATCAACAGCTCTGGCTTATCCAAGGATAAGCCAGTAAAGTCCTTGGAAGCTCTTCTAAGGCTAGCTCCCCTTCCATAAGCTTTTAAGTCCAAAGTATTAAAGGTTTTAAGCTGTTTTTAGGATTTAAGTAGATATTAAGACTGAATTAAGCTCTATCTTAGCTTAGAGACTAAGAGAGCTTATTGAGTAGCTTATGAACATTAGCTTATCATTTAAAGAGAAGTGAGAGCTTATGACAGATTATTTAAGATTAAAACTGAATTTCATTAATATAAAACTTGATTACATAACTTGAAAGGAAAATTACAAAAAGCTTTAAAGGGAAATTACATAAGCTAGAAAATTAAGCTAAAATTCTAAAACTAAAAACTACTCCTCGTGTATGAAGGTGTAAGATCTATTTATAAGCCTTCTCTGAAGCTTCCAGACCTTGCCTTGCTGCCAACGCTCTCATCAATCATAGCCATTCATTCATCTAATCATTGGTCCTTCAATATGAACCGTTAGATCACTTGCTAGTCACACGGATTGCCAAGCTGTCATTCCTTTGATGTGACGTCCTTGTGCTAGTTATGTGAGTGTTTCCAGTGTAAAAATCAACCTCCTCTTGTGCTTTCACTCATCCACGTGGCATAATTACTTGGCTTGACCAATGAGGAGCCTTGATATGACTGATTTGACCCTGCCATCTTGTTATTGAGTGCTTGAATTACCCACTTTAACCTTCAATTTAGAAAAGCCCTATGATTTGACTAGAGGGTAAACTTTGGGACGATGAATGAACAATAACCCTTTTGGCGCCCTTTTTATAACTGAAACGGGTAAAAACTTTTTAAACTTTGGCCTATTGTTAACGTTAGTCCCTCTCTTTATTTTAGTAAAATCTTAGTGTAAAGGGACTTTTAGAAATGACAAAAATGGTCCCTGTGGTTTTAATAAAAGGGAAATGGGCTTAGTAATGAGCTTTTGTTATTGGGCTTATGATTCGGGTAGGGTTTAAAGGGTAATTAAGGGCCCATTAGGCCTTAGGGACTATTTGTGAAACTTTTTGCAACTTAAGGGACTGATTTGGAATATTTTGGGGTTTTGTCTTTTTGTGATTGACTTTTGTTGACCAGTGTTTGACCAATTTTGATTGAAGCTTGACCATAGTTGACTTTTCTTGGCTTTGGCTTTAAATCCTTGGCTTCTTTTGTACTCTTCTGATTCCCGTGTCCGTGTTTGTCCGTTTTTGACGGTTTTCTTGTGATTTTTGATATATCCATACCTGCACACACAAAACACAAAAACAAGTATATTTTTGCCATTTTTAGTCTGTTTTGGGCTTAATTGGGCCATTTTAGGTATAAACGGATATGTGTATTTCACACATATCATAGCCTTAACTGATCCAGATTATAGAACATCTTCAATTTGAAAGTCTGATGCTCTTCACCGAAGAATGAGTGAAATGCTGGTTTGAATGCATCAACAGCATGAGACGAACTATTGAGATAGAGATCATGAAGATGTGTCTCGAGCTGTTCAAACCGTGCCATGCAGTGGGAGTGCCTTTGTTTTACGAGATGTTGCGTCAGTTGAAGCTCTCTCTCTTTTGAATTTGATTTGAAGATTCCATTGAAATTCAATATGTGAAATTAAATTAAGGATCTTAAGTAGATTAAGTGATTTGTTGTAAAAAGCTCATTCTGGTAATTGAAGTACTTGATCTTAATTAACGATTATTAAAAGAAACATGAAATACGGACTAATGGTGTAATTAATTAAAAGTAAAGGGTAACTATTAAACTTTAAATAACAAAAGAAACTAAAATTGAAAATGATTCAAAAGTAAAAGGTTGAAATTAAAATTATTTTAAACTAAAAGATTAAAAACTAAAATTGTTTTAAAACAAAGGGTTAATAGTAAAACTTTGAAAAACTAAAGGTTAAAAAAGAAAACTGTTAAAAAGTCGAGGGGCTAAAGTTGCCAAATTCAAAATTAGTTTAATAAAACCAAAAAGAAAAACGTTTCCCTCCATTTAAATATGTCTTCTTCATTATCAAAAATTAGAAGATGGAACGAGTATAGTTTCTTTCTCGTGGAATGCTACGGTGATTGTCGGTGAAAAGCGAATATACCACGTTGATCGAAACGAGTTCACGATCACGATGGTATAAGTTAGAAGTCCCGTGGATAACCAAAGTTCGAAACCGTGAAACCCGAAACACGTTGAAACTTAATCGTTTAACCTGTTTGTTGTTCTTTTAAGTTCAAGTGAATGTTTAAATCAACATGATACAAAACGCAATGAGAACAAAACGTAGCCTTTACTAGCAAAACTCAATGGTCAAATCGCAGTTGACTTAGACAAAACGCAATTCTTGATAAAATTTTGGCAACATAACGTTTATTTGTGTTAAGTAAAGGGTCTTCAATGATCAAAACGCAACACCAAAACGCAGTTAACAAATCGCAAGAGACCAAAACGCAAACTATACTTGAGGCAAAACGCAAGCCTTTTTAGGACCACACGACAAGTCGCAACCTGTGGGTTTTGTCTCTTTGCAATACAAACAAAACGTCCTTGTCCTTGTAGCTGTTAAATCACGTGAGTTTATCACAATAAGCTAGTTTAAAGCTTCAAATAAGCTCGAAGATAAGCAGTTTGACTCACAAATATGGCACGAATAAGGCACCGAAAATTAGGCTGTTAATAAGCTACAAGTAAGTTGTTAAAAGCGTTTAAGACTTTTGTAGACGAAATAAGCTAAAACTAAAGAAAAGCCAAAATAAGTTACGTTAAAAAACTTGAATAAGCTGTGTATAAGCTGATAAAAAAATAAGCTACGAAAGTGAATCTTTAAGCCACACACTTTTTTTTATAGAGAAAAAGGTGAAAGCTTGAAGTTCGAAATAAGCCAAAAACCCAAAATAAGCCGTTTCAAAGAAGCTTATATATAATCTGTTTAACCCTTTAAAATAATCTACAAAAACTAGATATCTATGAAATAAGCAATGAGAAATAGAGAAAAACAAATTCTACAGCTTAGCTACACACATTTTTGATAGAAACATATTCAACGCTCATCAACAAAAACAGATACAAATACTAATTAACCCACGTTTGTTGATGTAAAAAAAATCTTTAGCCCAACAATTTAAACAGCCCAACGAGTTAACAAGTAAAAAGAATTAATTATTGAACAGTAAGATATATATAATAGTAACCTTGTTTATATGATAAAAAAGAAAAAAAACCAAAATAAGCGACAAAACCACAAACACGATCACGAATCCACCCCGTGGCTCATGATATCAATTGAAGGTTCCTATAATTTCACACAATATGAACTAGAGAGAGAAAGCTAGAGAGAGAATGGATGGAGAGAACACATATGAAAACACACTTTGTTGTGTGTGTAAAGTGAACTAACCAACCCCTCTTAATGGCTGAGAGGGGGTTTAAATACAAGAGTTTATGTGCCCTAAGTGGGCTAACAGTGGGTAAAGACCCGGTCTAACACCATAAATCATACGATTACTAACAAAACTACGAGCTATCCTAAACATGAAAATACATGGGGTGACCGAGTCTTTTTTTTAAACCTAACACAAGAAGACAGATGACTCATCCTAGTCACCATTACAGTGTAACTAAGATGTTACAGTTACATCGTAACCCGTTTTATGCCTATATCCTGGAAGCCCACATCAGCATGGGTACGCCGTAACACAACTCACTAGTTACACTATAACCAATTCGAAACTTATAAATATAGCCCTCATTCAGCACATTCAACATCAAACCTCCCACCACAGAACCAGGAGGCGATACAAGCTTCCAGAAGTCAAAGAATTCCACCAGAAGTCTAAGGGAGAAGTCACTTTACTTATTTTTAGCATTAATCATTCATAAATACATTCTATAAGAATTATGATGTTTCAATCCAATATCTCTTTCATTATTTCTTACTTTTCTGTTGCTATGAGTGGCTAAGCACTTCAAGTGCTAGCCTAGTTTGAATTTACTGATGTTATTATTGTTCCTCGTTTATTTATTGTTTGAATTAGATATCCTAATTGTCTGTTATTGATCCCTGAGTTTTGGTAGTATTGAGGGTGGTTTAGATCCTGTTCATCTTCTTATTAGGCTGATATGTTGAACTTAAGATCAGCAGGGTACTAGGGTAGGTTGGCATCTTTACCTAGTGTAGGAATTTATCAAATTACCGCCTTAATCACATTAAATACTTAAAAAGCTCAAAAACTCTTTCAGAGGGGGTTTATAATCTATCTAGGTTATATATGGGTCTTTATGATTGGGGTTTGATCACTGCAACTTGGATTCCCCACCTTCAGGACTTTCGAGGAATTGGGATCAAAAGAAGTATAGGACAGATCTCAAATGCCAGTTCGGGTCTGTTGATTTTAGAACCACTAATAAAACGATATCAAAACATTGAACTAGGAAACATGTCATACCATTAGTAATGAAATAAATAGGTTAGTACATCTTTCTCCCTTACTATTCTCAAATCATTTACTTTTTGTAATCATTTTCTATTAAGATCTAAAATCAATTTAAAACCATTTTCAAAACCATGACACATTTCAAATTAAAACTAATACAACTTAGCTCTTGGGACGACCTCGGATTTACCAAGTTCTGCACTACATATGACCGAGTTCTCTGCCCGTTAGTGGGTGTAGACATCGATAGAAGAGTTTTATAAATTTAAAACTTTCAAAATTAATTTAACAATTAATACGCATCACAAGTCATAAAAACATTTTTAAAAAAGTTGCAACAATTTTGTATGATAATAACATCCCTAACATAAAGAACCTTTAACCATGCATGAATTAGCAGAATAAAATAGTTAAAAAAGAAATTTTTTCAAGCAAGAAAACGGACAAAAGCAATTTGACCTTAAACCCTAGTTTTCCACCCAAAAAATTGGCTTCATATAGTGTCTTTTTGCTTCGGCTCAAAAATAGAGAAGTGTCCATAAAAAATGGTTTCATTTTTTAACTCTAACTTTTTGATCGACCATAAGTACAAGACAACACGTGCCAAACTATCATAGCAAAATAGATGCTACTATAATCAGAAAGGTAATTTGCATAGTTTATAACCAAAACAGGCCGACGAAAAAATCTAATCACTCAAATGCAACCCAGTAACAAAAATAAACCAAAAATTACTAAATGAAATGGCTAAAAGAATCAAACATGGCATAACACATAAGGATGTCATTTCATTTTTAAGTAAGCTCTGCAATTAATGTGCATGAATATTACTTGATCAATGACCAATTTAAGTGAAAGAAGTAGAAGAGGCTTAGATCCATAAGAATTTACTAGGAAAAATAAGGAATAACCGCCATGGCTGAATTATTATAAATACCCCGCCAAGATATCGTAATTCACAATCTTTGACCAATTCAGCGAAACATCTCAATGACACATTTATCATCATCGCCTATCAAATTCAGATATATGGAAGAAGCACTCGTACCTAGATATCAGAAACTACAAAACCACCATTCCTAACCATTATGTCATAAAGATAGAGATGAATCATCTATATGTTCTGCACTGAAGAAGAATATTGAGTACACTTCTAGGTGTTGACCCGTAGTTTGTAATAAAACTGGGCCAGTAAATAACAGTCGACCATCCAACTGCAATACACAAACACTGCCCAACTAACCAAAACAATACGCACCAAACAGCATTATAAATTTGGCGTGTAGACGATGCTATTTTGGTCATTAATGAGGATCGACTCTACACGAAAAGGTAGTTTTTGGTGTTGCATTCTCTAATAACCTAACGAGTAGATACCAACAGAATCAAGGAGAAAGTCACTACACAATTGTGAAGAACATATTAAAGTATCTTAAAAATACTTAAGATATGTTTATAGTTTATGGTGGTGATACCGAAACAGAGCTCAGTGTTACTGGCTACACTAACGCTGTTTCAAGACATACTGTGATGAAATTTGATCTCAGACAAGATGCATCTTCGTAATGAACGAAGGCACTGTTGATTAGAAAAGTGCAACACAAAATGACATTGTTTGGCATTAAGTCTGTGCAAAACATCAAAGGAGGCTCAGATCTATAAGAATTTAATAGCAAAAAGAAGGAATAGCCACCATGACTGCCTTACTATAAATACCCCACCAAGTTATGGCTATTCTTAATATTTGACCAATTTTAGCGAAACATCTTAACGACACACTAATCATCATTGCATATCGAATTCAGAATGTCTGAACATCAAAGCAACTATTATACATTAGACGTACGTGTTATAACATTTATACATGAGGACAAGTACGATTCAAGTGGGGGAATATTTGATGACATCAAACAAAGTCATATTTATAGCATCATTTATTCCATGTTTCTTACCCATTTTAAATATTTATTATGAGAATTGGTACTTAATCATTTATATTTATGATTTGCAGTAATTATGGAGTACTTTATAAAGATTAGCAAAAAGGCATGCATTCTGAAGCTTAAACGATGAAATCTAAAGAAACTGTTCTGGCTACTTATACGCCGTATCCAACAAAGAAGATACGTTGTATTTATGCCTGCACTTCGCAAGAAACTACGAATAATTAAAGATCTATGCGCCGTGTCCAGAGGACCAATATATGCCGTATTCTATTTTGAGTATCTCAAGATTCTGGAAGATATCGAACGTGGTCCCTACTTCAAGAAACCCCCTATACGCCGTATTAACCTCAACCAATACGGCGTATCGATGATTTTCCAGACACTATAAATACAAATCCTTAAACATGAGTTTAGGGTGTGCAAAACCATATTTTTGATACCCTAACCACAGAAGTCGATTTTCAGAAGCCAAGAAGAAAAAAAAGGTCAAGCAACGCATCTAATTCCATAGGAAACACATTATAATTTCATACTTTTGATAATAGTTTGATTTTTGGTATCATTCGTTTAACTCAGTTAATTTACCTTGGTTGTTCATTATCATGTTTGTATTAATTACAATTGTTATCAGCTAATACCTTTAGGTATTAGCCATGTTTATGAATATTTTAATGTTTGGTTTGTTTATCTTGATTGCTTAATTTATCATTACTTATTGATTATGTTTATCAATTTATACTCGTTTACGTGCTTAAGTATGCGACCTATCATTCAATTGGATCTAGGAATGCAAAATATCGTGCTAGGTAAATGCCGAGATAGCTCTCTATATCATAATTTATATATCTAGAATCATAGGATCACAAATAATGACCTATCCTTGCCTTTTGTTTAGTGAACAAGTTGGACTAGCAGGTGACTTGGGATCAACAAATGACGTTATGATTCCTTTGGTAAGGACTTGGATGGTGGACTACTAGTATATAAAGATCCATTAAGCAGTAAGTTAGTAAAGTCTTGTTGAGCTAGGGTTTAATAAGATTACCATTATTAATCTTCTAAGATAGATTATAATCATCAAATGCTTGCTTTATGCAATCATTGCACAATAAACAAACATGTATTTTAATTTGATTAATCTTGATTAATACAGTTTCCTTATAATTGGCTTGACCGCTCTTCTATCTTCTGATTATCTGCCTATGTGTGTTATCGTGTCTTAAGTAAGTTTAAGTTACCAACAAAACTCGTGCCAGTCTCTCAAACTGAAAACCCCCTATCCGTTAGAATTAGGTTTAGCATAGGTTTTGACATAGATTAGATAGATTAAAACTAACATAGATAACTAAAATACTGATAGACTAGGAATTAACGTTCTCGCTCTTAGCGATCGACACCCTACTTACCAACAAAGCTACAACTGATCGGGTACACTGCCCGTTAGTGTTGTTTTTAGGTAATGTTAAAAAATATAAATGTAAAACTTGATAATAAATAATACCTACGCACAACGACGCATCAAGTTTTTGGCGCCGTTGCCGGGGAGTTATACTGGTTATCACTTGTGTGGTGGTGCACATGATCTAATTATGACGTAATAATGTCTTTACTTGTTGGCTCTATGGAAGGTATCAACGACTACATACATACAAGTAATACTGTATAAAGCGTCATAAAAAAATATACTGTAGTTATTTACTAAATCGTGTTTTCAGATTTGCATAATATCCTGATAAATGTAATAACTTGTCCGATAACGTAAAGTGTTTATTAAAAATCACTTCTGTTCATAAAATAACATAGGTTTCAATATTACAAAAACATCCCTATGTTTAAGAAAATAGTTATTTACATTTTAAACGCTCCCTCAGGTTTCCATATTTTGCACATTTTAGACCTTCAACTTACAAGAGTTACACTTTAGATCCTTATAAGTTCTAAGCAGATCCCCTTAAGTTTTCAGAAATGTTCAAAAACAGTCGCCTATAGTATAAAAACCAGTTTTGACAGTTTTAACCCTTAAAGTTCTTCTATTTAGACACTTTTAGTCCCTAACTTGTAAAATTTACATTTGTAATCCAATTAAGTTCAACAATGACAATAGGTTTTCGAACTCCAATATGTCCCCATATAAACTGTTGCAACTTATAATTTGAATGAGCTTAAGTTATAGCATAATGGTGCTCGAAGCACAATAATTTTAACCCGAAGGTTTCATAAGATCCATTAAAGTTCTTTATAACATGATCTAACTTTATTTTTTTCTAGTCTTAATAAGTACTTATGGTCTGTATTAAGTGTAATTTTACTTTATAAGGCTCTTTATTCCATAACTATATGCCCTTTGGTAAATGGGCTTTGAGGGCAATAACAGAGTTTCGTTAAGGTTTTAAAGACTGGGCTTATTTCCAAGAGGTCAATGGTCTTTCATGTCATAAATAATGCACAATAGCTTATACGCTACACAAACAAGATTGAGTCAAGCTATTCGTGGCTTATGGACTCATGTTTGGCTACGTAAAGGGTGCCAGCCCATTATAGAAGGTCCGGTTAGGCTTATATTTGTATTAGGTTCAATAAGTCAAATAAGTAAATTCGCGACCCTTAGATATAGCTCAAGGAGCTATTAAAAGCCTGGTCGGACCACACGAACACGGCCAGTTTGGGGCTTTCTGAGCCCATTAGTTGTGTTGATGCGTTTAAATGATCCAATAGTTGCCCATTGAGGCCTATTAGATGATATTAGGAGGATTGTTAAGATTACTAGTAACAAAATAAGCTCATATTCGCACAGAAAAATACATAATAGGTCGTGTTTTTATCATATGCAATATCGTCCAAGTAATCATATACACATTCCCAACTGCAAACCAACATGATTTTAACGTAAATTTTAACGTCGTAAATGCCATTAAGTAATTCGCGTGTAAGTGTTTCTCTTTTAAAAAGTAACGCAAGTTAGCACTTAACCTCATGATAAGCTCGTTATATATAAGTTACCCAACATTATTGCACCACACAAGAATATACTAATACATGGATAGAATGCGTGAAACATGATATGTGTTGCATCAAGTACCGTATATGAGCTCCATTAGATGGTTAATTACCTAAGATAACGGACCAAAATGACCTAGCAAACAAAGAAAGAAAAAGAATCGACATGAACACGTATATAGCTTTAGTACGCGACTTACAAATGGATCCGATGTCTTGGTTTTGAGTTGGAAACTGTGTAACGACAACCCAAAACATATTCATATTGTATAACAAACCCAATAGATTCAAAGCTTATCAAATACCCAATCTTGCATTGTATCCTTCCTATATCCATTACAAGAAATCCTAGTATCCCTTGTATGCTTGAGTGAGCTTAGTAGTGAAAATAAGGGTGCGTATGGGTTCGATTATTGGCTCGAATACAAGAAGAGTGTAAGAGAATGGTTTTTGCTTAGAGAGTTGTTAAGTGTGTGCAAGAAGTGTTTTGTGTCATGCATGAGTAGGTTTATATAGGCTTTAGGATTAGTTAGCTTCCTAGTTCTCATTTCCAAACCAAAACGTGCCCTTAATAGTGGTTTTATGGTTTCTAGTTAGCTCAAATGGTTTCTTGCTAATACCTCTTAGTACATCTCTTAATTACAAGAGTATGGTATAAGATATCTTAAGATTTGACAAATCTTATGGGTTGTGTGTTGTTGTTTTTGGCCGCGGTTATCAAAGCAAGGAAAAGGGATCCAAGTTGGTTATTACACGATGGGTTTTAGGCTAATTGGGAACATTAAGGACACTCTTTAATTAACCTAGGATGTACATGTACTTAGGAAGATTTCTAGTTGTTTAGGCATGTGGGACAAGTAAGTTTATGGGTTTTATTTACCCATATTCGGCCAACATGACTCATTAACACAAGAATTGAATAATTTTTGTGTTTAAGGATTAAAAGTGGGTATTGGTTTGAGTCTAGGTAAGCCTAGGTACTTCCGGAGTGTGTCTAAAGGTATTTTATTGTGAAATGTAAGCCTTTTACGTGACCAATAAAAATAAAATGCGCAAAGTCAATAATTATCTTCCTAATAATTACCTAACACTTGCTTGACGTAAACCTTAATTTATTTGGTGACCGTTTATGTTAAATGATTATTTCTAGTCTACGCGATTTAGCTTAAAAGTTAAATTAAAAGTAAACGCGTATCAGACTAAAATAAATAGTGAAGAATAATAGGAGTCGTAAAATGACCTGAAATTGAGAAATGTTATAGTCTCCACCCGTTAAAAGAGCTTTGTCCTCAAAGCTTAAGACCTTGTAGTGGATGACGAAGCCCGGTTTGTGAAAAGCTGCGGGTATTTCTGTTTGAACGAATCTTCACGTTCCCAGGTGAACTCAAGACCTCTCCTAGAGTTCCAGCAAACCTTAACCAATGGTATTTGGCTTGGTTTTAATTGTTTGATCTCCCGTTCCATGATTTTGATGGGCTCTTCTACAAACTGGAGCTTATCATCAATATGTAGTCCTTCCAACAGAACACCTAATGGTTCGTCGGAATAACACTTATTCAGGTTGGATACATGAAATGTATTGTGAACCTGGCTTAGCTCTTGAGGGAGTTCAAGCTTGTAAGCAACGGATCCAACCTTTTCCAGTACTTTGAAAGGTCCAACATATCTAGGCTTTAACTTCCCCCATTTGCCAAAATGCACGACTCCCTTCTAAGGTGAAACCTTAAGCATAACCCTATCCCTAAATTGGAACTTCATCAGCTTACGCTTTAAGTCGGCATAACTCTTTTGTCGGTTATGAGCAGCTTGAATCCTTTGCTTGATCTGAATGATCTTCTCGGTCGTTTCTTGGACTAAATCTGGACTGATGAGTTGAGCTTCTCTGACCTCGGCCCAACAAACAGGTGAACGACACTTTCGACCGTACAATGCTTCAAACGGTGTAGCCTTGATGCTAGCGTGATAACTATTATTGTATGAAAACTCAACTAGTGGCAAATGCTTAATCTAGCCATTTCCAAAGTCGATCACGCAAGCACGTAGCATATCCTCAAGAGTTTGAATATTCCTCTTGCTTTGTCTGTCCATCTCTGGATGATAGGTTGTGCTCATATCCAAGCTAGTACGCAAGGCCTTCTGGAGTGACTTCTAAAAATTTGATGAGAATCTAGGGTCACGATCACAAATGATTGAGACAGGTATTCTATGTCTTGTGACTACCTCCTTTAGGTATATCCTTGCCAACTTCTCCATGGGGTTGTTTTCCCTCATGGGTATGAAGATTGCAAACTTTGTGAGTCGGTCAACAATAACCCAAATGGTGTCATGACCTTGTGTCGACTTGGGAAGCTTTGTGATAAAATCCATAGTGATATTGTCCCACTTCCATTGGGGTATATTGGGTTGTACCAACAATCCTGATGGTCTTTGATGTTCAGCTTTGACCTTAGCACACGTCAAACATTTGCTAACATAGGTGGCGATGTCGGCCTTTATATTGGGCCACCAGTATAGCTTTTTCATGTCTTGATACATTTTTTTAGAACCCGGATGGACAGAGTATTTTGATTTGCGGGACTCGTGCATGATCACGGTCCTTAAATCACCATAACATAGCAACCAACTCCTACCATTTAAGCATAGGGTTCCGTCGGCATGAGGTTCTAACCTTTCCTTCAGTATATCCTTCCTGATCATACCTCCTACGTCTTCATTCTTGATGTTCTCTAGTTTTTGTGCTTCTATTTGAGCTCCCAAAATTTGTTTGGGAAGATTCAAACCAATAGTCATGACTAAGGCTCGAACTTGTAATGGCTCAATATATTCTTGACGGCTTAAGGCATCAGCCACTACGTTTGCCCTCCCCGGGTGATAATGAATTTCGTAGTCGTAATCGCCGAGCAACTCTAACCAACGACGTTGTCTCATGTTCAAATCCTTTTGATTGAGAATGTGTTATAGACTTTTGTGGTCGGTAAACACAGTGCACTTGGTTCCATACAGATAATGTCTCTAGAGTTTTAGAGAAAACACCGCTGCACCAAGTTCCAAATCATGAGTAGTATAATTTTTCTCGTGAATCTTCAATTGTCGCGATGCATAAGCAATCACCTTTTTATTTTGCATCAATACCGCACCCAACCCTTTATGCGACGCATCGCAATAAACAATTAAATTCTTGGCTCCTTGAGGGAGAGATAAAACAGGTGCGCTACACAACTTATTTTTCAATGTCTGGAAGGCTGCTTCTTGCTTGTCACCCCATTCAAAGGTGACCTTCTTCTGAGTAAGTTTCGTCATTGGCTTAGCAATTTTTGAAAAGCCTTCGATGAATCTCTGATAATAACCGGCAAGACCTAAAAATTATCGTATCTCTGTAGGAGTCTTGGGAGATGCCCAATCTTTTATGGATTCGATCTTGGCGGGATCCACATGAATGCCTTGACTATCAATCACGTGACCGAGAAATTGTACTTTAGGGATCCAAAATTCACATTTAGAGAATTTTGCATACAACTCCACTTTCTTAAGCAATTCCAGAATTGCCTTAAGATGTTCTTCATGTTCCATCTTTTTCTTTGAATAGATTAGTATATCGTCGATAAAGATAATTACAAACTTATCCAAGTATGGCTTGCACACCCGGTTCATGAGATCCATAAATACCACCGGTGCGTTCGTCAAACCGAATGGCATAACTTGGAACTTGTAATGACCATACCAAGTTCTAAATGCCGTCTTTAGAATATCTTCTTCACGTACTTAAAGCTGATGATAACCCGACCGCAAGTCTATCTTAGAATAAACACTGGATCCTTGTAGTTGATCAAATAAATCGTCAATCCTTGGGAGTGGATAACGATTCTTCACCGTCAGCTTGTTTAATTCTCGATAGTCAATGCACATTCAAAATGATATGTCCTTCTTCTTGACAAACAAGACCGGAGATCCCCAAGGTGAGGAACTGGGTCTTATAAAGCCCTTGCCGGATAGTTCTTGCAGTTGCTCCGACAACTCTTTCATTTCAGAAGGAGCTAATCGATAAGGTGCTCATGTTACAGGTGCAGCACCAGGCATCAAATCGATTTAGAATTCCACTTGTCGAGTCAGTGGAAGACCCGGCAAATCTTCAGGAAATACTTCAGGAAAATCTCGAACGATTGGTACTTCTTCAAATCGCTTCTCCTCCAGCTTGTCTTTAGTCTCTTTCGTAGTAACATGTGCTAAAAAGACATGATGTCCTTTTAACAAATATTTATGAGTTTTGGTGCATGAAATGATGTTTAAACGAGTTTTGCTTCCCTTATTACTTTCGTCACCCTGAATAATTAAGGTTTCATTTCCCCAGGAGATACGAACAATCTTCTCGGTACAATCGATGAGAGCGTGGTACTTTGACAACCAATCCATACCGATTATGACATCAAAACTACCAAGTTCTACGGGCATTAAGTTGATGTTGAATGGGTGGTTTAAGAAGTTTAACGTACAACCCCGAATAATAGTGTTTATCCCGATTATTTTCCTGTCGGCTAGTTCCACATCATAATAATGGTCTAACATAGTTGGCGTGATATCAATTAGGGAACTAAATGTAGTAGATACAAAACTTCTATCGACACTAGTATCAAATAAGATAAAAGCATAGCGGTTGTTTAGAATGAACGTACCCGTAACGACGTTGGAGTCCGGGTTTGTTCCTGCATTGCCCACCACATAAACCTTGGCTGGTGCATTACCGTTCCCACGTTGGTTACCACAATTTCCATTCTTCAACTTTAGGCAGTCCTTCTTGTAATGCCCCTGAACACCACACTCATAGCAAGTGACAACATTTTGTGTTGCTCCAGAGTTCCCACGATTGTTATTATTATTGTTTGGACCAGAACTCCTATAGTCACGAGCCAGGTGACTAACTTTCTTGCACTTATTACATCTAGGAGCACATGGCCCCTTGTGGTGATAGTTGCATTTTGTATACAAGGGCAATGATCCTGTGTACTCTCTCTTTTCACCAGGCCTAGCAGTGTAAGCTCGCCTAGTGTTCTGCCTTTTGTTTTGTTCTTGGTACCCTTGATTGTTCCCAGCATTAAATTCCATCTTCCTCTTCTGCTCAGCTTGTCTTTCAGTGATAGTGAGAACTTTTTGATCCATCTGATCATTAGCAAACTCAATTGCTTTCTCCATTTTCTTGGGCTGATATGACATTACATTTCCTCGAATCATATCAGGAAGTCCACCAACATATTTCTTAACTTCTTATAATTCCTTGTAGAACATCCTTCCACACATCAATACAAGTTCTTGGAAACGTAGAGTATAGCTCGCGACATCAGTACCTTTTACTTTTAGGTTCCAGAGCTTAATTTCCAATTTCTTGATTTCACCCATTGGGCAGTTTTTGTTCGTCATCATCTTTTTAGTGTCTTCCAGTCCATAGCATAAGCAACATCTTGTGTAACAGCCTTCATGTGGGAGTTCCACTATGTTAGCGCATTTCCAAGGAAAGTGCAAGTAGCGAACTTAACTTGGTTCTCTACAGCACAGTTGCTAATGTGGAAAACTGATTCCATCCTTTCAAACCATTGTGCTAACACAACCACTCCTTCAGTACCCTTAAAAGTAAGGGGCTGACAATTCAAAAAATCTTTGTACGTACACTTGCGCGGAGTGTGTGTACTTCCTCTAGTTCCAGTGCTAGAATTGTGGCTATCTTCGCCATAACCATTAGTGCTATTTCGAAGAGTTTCATAATTAGCAAGTGTTGTAGACACTCTTGCTTCGATCAATTGCTCAACAGCAGCAGCTGTCATTGGGGCAGCAGCAGCAGCCCTTGCAGTAGCAGAGGTTCTTTTTGGTGACATGTTGTTCTAAATCACAACAATATAAAACAAGTGAGCTTTTGTAAACATCACAACATGACATGGGTAAAATATACATATAACAGGATCACATCACATAGTGATTATATAATATGACTGGGATCATAACACGTAACAGAATCGAGATCGACATGACATAATACAACACATCAT
>BQNB010126253.1:2507-19632 GCA_026074375.1 Tanacetum coccineum
TTTAGGGATTGGCAATTTAAGCCCTCAAACTTATATTTCTTCAATTGTTGACTTTTGGATTTGTCGGGGTTGACTTGGGCTTTGACTTTGACTTTGACCAGTTGACTTTTCGGCTTCGATTTGGCTTTGTCTTTCACAGTCTTTTCCATTCCGAGTCCGGTTTTGTCGTTTTGGCTTTGTTTTTCGTCCTTTTCTTAGTTATCCGTTTCTGCACAATACAATTAGCAAAACAAGCGTATATTTGGCATTTTAAGTCCGTTTTTGGTTATTTTAGCTCGTTTTTAAAGGTAAAAGGTATGTGTATTTAAGCACATACCAGGCATATACTGCGGTTTCTATGCCAGTCCCCTTAGGTTACCATAATCTTAAGTGCGTAGTGCCTTTAATGTATCGGAAGATAGACTTAACCGCTTCAAGATGAGAGGTTTTGGGATCCACTTGGAAGTGCACAAAGGCAGACACTAAACATGATATCGGGCCTACTTGCCGTTAGGTATAATAAACTACCTATCATGCCTCGGTACTTAGTACTATCTACGAACTCACATTCTTCGTCTTTCGTGAGTTTCGTATCTGAGGACATGGGTGTTTTCATTGGTTTAGAATCTTCTAAGCCAAATTTCTTAAGCATTTCTTTAATATATTCTGATTGATTAAAGAAGATGTCATCTTTCATTTGTTTTATTTGTAATCCAAGGAAGAAGTTTAGTTCACCCATCATGCTCATTTCAAACTCGTCGTACATGATTTTGGCGAAGTCATCACACAACTTTTGACAAGTTAAATCGAATATAATGTCGTCGACATATATTTGAACAATGATGAGATTTGAACCTTTCTTCTTTGTAAAAAGTATGTTATCTATAATTCCTATTTTATAATCATGTTTAATAAGAAAAGCTTTTAACCTATTGTACCAAGCTTTAGAATCTTGTTTAAGACCATACAAAGCTTTCTTGAGTTTATAAACATAATTTGGTTTTTTGAAATCAATGAATCCCGAATGTTGTGCCACGTATACATCCTCATTGATAAAAACCATTTACGAATGCACTTTTTAAGTCTATTTGGAATAATTTAAAATCCAAGGCACAAGCATAAGCTAATAAAATCCTAATTGATTCTAATCTAGCTACGGGGGCATAAGTTTCATTATAATCAATTCCTTCTTGTTGATTATAATCTTGTGCTACTAGCCTAGCCTTATTCCAAGACACGATACCATTTTGTCAAGCTTATTCCTATACACCCACTTGGTTCCTATAATTGTCATACACTTAGGGTGTGGTACTTACTCTCAAACATCATTTGCAATGAATTGATTTAATTATTTTTGCATTGCATATATCAAACATTCATCCTTTAAGGTTTCATTCATATTCTTAGGTTCTATAGTTGATATAAAATAAAAGAAGTTACTTTGGTTTTGGGCTTGAGACCTAAGAGTTCTTTGGTTAAGGTTTCCTATGACTTTGTCTAATGGATGGTTCTTAGATTACTTAATATTGACAATTTCGTAAACTTCTAAAGGTTCATCCTCAATGTCATTTTATAAGTTTTTCTTTTTGGTAACCTTAATCGCTTCTTCTTAATCTAGATCATTATCCACCAAGGGTGATGTTTTAGATGGCAGAGGAGTTTCATCGAATGTCACGTTGACTGATTCTTCAATTTTCATGGTGTGTTTGTTTAGAATGATGTAGGCTTTACTATTTTGTGAGTATCCTAAAAATAAACTTCATATGACTTTGGGTCAAACTTGGTGAGGTAGTCTTTTGTGTTTAGTATGAAACATTTACTTCCAAAATCTTTAACGTAATCAAGAGTAGGTTTTCTCCCTCTTAAGAGTTCGTATGGTGTTTTTCCTAAGATGCTAACCATTGAATTAGACGCATATTTGCATGTCCTAATATCCTATGCCACAACGTGGAGTTTTCTTCAATCGTTGTAAGATAAATTTTGTCATTCGGCTTGTTTTCTAATTTCATCACATATAAGCCGCTTTTCCTAGTACCTACCTATGACCTTTTCATTCTTGACGATTTTACTACCGTGCTCAGAAAATAACACTTGACACTTATTATCACATTTTTTGACTAACACTTAGCAAATTAAATCCTAAATTATCTACATGCTCAACATTAGCAATATTTAAGGAGTCATGAGAAATTGTACCTTTTCCAATGATGTTACCGCGTAGATTACTGCCAAAAATAACGTTACCTTCATTGTATGCCTTGTAGGTGGAGAAGAGCTTTCGGTTGCCCGTCATGTGTTTAGAGCATCCACTATCTTTTATCCACTTGTCGGGATCCAAATCTATTCCAAGGCATATCTAATTATATAACATAGCAACTCAAATATTTGGTCCCAAGTATCTCATGGGTCCAAAGTTGTTAGTATGAAACATCCCTTGCATTTTTTGCATTTGGTTGGGATGTGGGAATGGAGGACAAATTCCCCATGGCATGTACTTCGTGGTTGGAAGTTATTACAAGTTACGGGAAAGCCATTTGGATGATTTTGTCATCCAAGATTTCTTTTTGGTTGCGGTGTATTAGACCAAGGACGAGAATTATTAATTTTCCTAGAAGGTGGAGTTTTTAACCTAAAGTCCGGTTTAGAAAATCCAACTTCGGGTTTTAAAGAAGGTTTATAAAACCATTTAACCTCATCATCACTAGCAACAGGAATTTTAACTTTATTTACCATTATATGTTTTGGTCTAGGACCCAAAATAGATTTTGAAAAAGAAACAGATTTTTCATTTCATAATGAACAGACAGATGATCCCTAATTTTCTTTGGGGGGCATTTGTACACTTAGGGGGTCGTTCCCTTTAATCAGGGGCCACTGCCAGTGGGTCCCTCATTTTGAGGTTTCACAAATTCTATTTTCTTAGTCCAGCTTGTTGATGATTCAAATGAGTTAAACCCTAGACCCGTTTTATCTCTGGAGGGTTTTTAAAGACTTAGCATTTCATTTAATGAGTGTGTACTCTTTTGAAATTGAGTAAGCTTGAACGCTTCCTCCTTGAGTTTTTCATTGTCAATCTTAAGTATTTAACACGTAGTACATTCGAGATCAACTTCCTTTTTTTTCTTAAGTTTAGACACTTTTTCTTTTAATTCACTAATTTCTTTTTCTTAACTATTTCTAATAGCTTTTAAGTGTTTGTTTTTAGTGATTATATTTAAACTCATTTTATACAATTTATTGTATTCACCATCTAGAGTAAAATTATCACACCCTGCTAAGAGCAGAAACACGAGGTGCGACGTTTTGGAGACATCGCCTAAGGTACAAGATTTCACCATAATTGGTTACAAGAAATTTAGGTCACAAAGTTTCAAAAATTTCAATCTTAAATAGTGAAACTCTGGTCTTTAGAAAACATCCTGGTAAGTGGAGATCTTTGACTATCAATACCTTCAATTTATAATTGTTGATCACACCTGAAAATGATACTCTAAAATGTCAACATAAAGTTGGTGAGCTCGTAGGTTTAAAAGCAAACCCAGTTGTTGTGCTAGAGTTTAATAGTGGACAATTGTGCAATATGAAAGTAGAATGCAAGCAGTAATAATAGATTTTCCACATAACAACATATCATGCCAAAGCAGTCCAACCCAATCATCAAATCAATAGTGGTCCACGCACTTACAGATTTCCAAACCTATCACCTACCAGCTGGAGCTACACAGTCGGCTAAGTAAAATTGAGCAGAAGTCCAAGTAGAACTTTACATAAATAGATCTCATAGAATTCACATAGCATTCACATACGCAATCATAGGCACATAGCATTGTCCAAAGAATAAGAGGTTTTGCATAGAAATAAAAGTAGTTTAAAATAGATTTGAGTATCATTTCCCCCAACGAAAAATAGTTAAAAAGTGGGGCTACGAGAACTCACCTCAAATAACGATGATAGTAGCTGAAAAATAGATGATCACTAACTAACGTGCAACGGTGCCCGGCTACAACCTATTAATACGTTTTATCTTAGTGATATGTTATATGAAAACGACTTAATTCACAAGCGTTTGTAATAGTATTTGTAAAAGAGTTTGTATAAGTGTTGTAAAAAGAGCTTCATATCATTATTGTGTGGTGGTTGCATAGTTTGACTCGATGCACTTGGTATGATAAGTAAGTAAGAGTTAAAGAAATAAGAACTTAGGAAATAAGAATTTAAGAACTAAGAATTTAAAAAATTAAGACTTAAAAGAATAAGAATTAAAAAGATAAGAATTAAATAAATGAGAATTAAAGAATTTAGAAATAAGAATTAAAGAAATAAGAATTTCGACATGCTTCGGCAATTTACCCAATATCTCAAGTTAATTAGGTAAGATATCCTCAATATATGTGTTAGAAGATGTTTTAGACACTAATGTTAAATATTAGGAGTTTTACATAAAAATCATATTTTCGTCTTTTAGTCGGATAAATATATAATATATTATTATTTTGTCTCTTTGTCGAGTTTTTAGAAACTACTTCGTATTGTGAGTATAAGTATGAATTTTTTGTTTATTTATCGAGTTTTAGTATGATCGTTTATAAATTTAAAATAATGTTTAACAAAATAGTGATTTCGTTCTTTTGTCGAATGGTAGGGAAATGAGTCTTTAAAATATTTTCTAAGTATAAGATATTTATAAAAATTTCGGCATGACCCGTTTGTTTATAAACGTTTCCCAAGGTCTTTAACCTTTTTTCTAAATATTTTTCCTCAAAGACATCAATTTCCGACAAAAAGCTAAAACTACATATTTTCGCCACGTTTTATCGAAACATATTTCAAATGACTATCTTGACGATCCATAAACCTATAATAACCCGAATTTCTATATGTTGATTCAATAATTTGTTTATGAGTCAAATTTCACTTGTTTTCACTTATTGGGCCAGAAAGCCCAATTGTTAGTCCGAAGTTATTAGTTAAGTCGTAATCTAATTCGAGTCCATTAGTCAACCTGATTATTAATTAAAAGTCCATTATGTTCAATAAGGCAAAATACTTTAGTTAATAATTTATATGTGACGATAAGTTGTATGATGTATACAAGAAAATAATTCATGTTTAGTATAAGGTTTGCTAGTTATTGGGCCTTATGGCCCATTAGTAGTCTATAAGAGTGTAGTCCAAGTTTTAGTCCATTAGTCATTGGACGTATGGCCCATTGCATTTTCTATGTTTTAGTCTGATATTTGTCCAATGTCATGTTTATGTTGAATACGCCAAAGTATCCCACTATAATTTGCCAAAAACAATATATGTTGAAACTTAATTAAGAATTTAGTCGTAGTATGAATAGTCCAAAAAAAAACGAACCAATATATGTCATAATGATTAAATATCGATATTTCCAAACATCAAAACGAAATAAGTCGAATAAGTAATAGAAATAAATCCAAAAATAATTCGTTTGGCTTATTAAGCCATATGCTGAACCCATTGGGCCTTTAATGGGTCATTCAGTCCGATATATATAAAATAATATTCAACACTCTCTTTTAGCCCAAAGTTTCATGAAACAAGCCCAATAAGCACTTAATAATCAAATAAGCTTTTTAGAATTAAAATAAGCTAGATATTAACCCAACAAAATAAGCCAAGATCAATAAGCCTCCAAATAAGCTATGGCTTATTTCCCTTGTTGGGCCGAAAGCCAAAAAGGCCCAATAAGCCTCGAAAAGTTAGAAAATAAGTCCATAAGTTCGAAATCCTTTTAGTTTTAAAAATAAGCCACCAATAAGCTAAGAATATAAGTTCGAAAATATAATAAGCCGAGGCCAATAAGGAAAACTAAGTTGCGGCTTATTTTCCTTATTGGGCTGAGCCCCTTTTAAGCCCAAAATAAGCCACGAAAGTTTCAAATTAAGCTAATAAGCTAGAAAATCTCTTTGTTTCAAAAATAAGCCACAAATAAGACAAGAAATAATCCAAAACTTAAAATAAGCCAAAATACAAAATTCCTTTTTGTTTCCTTTTTATGCCGCGACCAAGACAAAACCATATAAGCTCGAATAAGCTAAGAAAAACTTGTTCATAAGCCGAAAATAAGCTATAAGCTTTTGACACTAAATATTATTTTACCACCACAACCGAAATATTAAAATGTCACTTTCCTTTTGTTTCATTCTTTCCCACTTCGAAACATACGTACCTTTTTTTAGAATTTTGTAGTTTTTTTAAGGTTTAATTTTTAGAAAACGCATTGTACAACTAGTGTTAAAGCAAGATTATAAGTATAAAAGTACAAGAAAATCAATGAAATAAATACTTACAAATGAGGGTTTTTAAGAGAGGATTTAAGCTTGAACACACAACCCAAATGTTTTTTTTATTAACCCACGACTGCTAGAATTTAAACCTGTATATATTTGAACTTCCTTGATCTTGACAAAAGTTGAAAAATGAAATGTTTTGGTATTTTTTGGTTCGTCCGATTTCAAGAGAAGGGAGGAAGAGAGAAATGCTTATGATGTATGTTTTTGGTTGTTTGTGTGTGTGATTTTGAAAAGAGATTTTGAAGACTCTGCATATCATTACCATTTGATAAATTTTCTTTTAAATGTTATGAAATGTTTAAACTGTTAGGACCTCTCTTTTATGAACTCTAATGTTTTAATATATATCAAAAGTGTAATTTTTCCAAAACGTCTCATTTAGAGGTCGTTTTCTATAATTTGTACTATGTGCTATAAAGTAGCACCCCCGGTTACCTTCCGCTGCAATCCGATTTTGGTGGTGTTACAGATTGATATCAAAGCACTGGTTATAAAGAACTAGGTTGCACTTAGAACCTATATTATAACTACTATACATATTAGGAGTCCCTTATTGCTTTACAGAATATATCCGTGCGAGTGCACTTCCTGAACACTAATGTTGTTATATTTATAACATCACTATTAGTATTATATAAAGGATTTTTATATAAATACTTGTTTTGCTTTTCGAAACCTTACGCCTATCTTCAAGAGTATCGTTATTTATTTATATAAAGGTAATTTATATAAATGTTGACTATTTTCAATCACTTATATCTACTTTCCAGAGCATCACTATATTTTTATATAAAGGTTGTTTATTTGAATACTAAAAGTCTTCTAAGACATTTTGAGTTACAAAATGGTATTTAAAAATTATCCAAGACATTATGAGTGACACAATGACCTCATTTATTTTCAAGACGTTGTAAGTTATACAACAATCTCTAAAACCTTCTCAAGACATTGTTAGTGATGCAGTTGTCTCTAAAACTTCTCATGACTTTAGATAGTTCTCTTTTTGATGATATCAAAACTCGACACAGTTGTCGACCCCACCAGTTATTTTACTATTCGACTCTGAGTTTGAACACTAACTACAAACTTCTGAAACGCATACGTCGTCATGTAACCCACCGCATAGAAACATGTCGGCTAATTGGAGTACAACTATTAACTTGTCCCTTTGTAACGTGTCGTCTTGGAACACCTACTTTTGGAACAAGGCTCATTAACGTCTCATTCTTTTTCTCTTTACTTGTGATTTTGGAGAATCATGCCATCAAGAAGATAACTACTAAGTTCGACAGCTATGAAGCGACTCATAGCCCAACGTATGACTAACATGCTCTTTCGCTTAGAGAAGAACGAGACCCGAGATGCTGAAAACAAATCATGCATAAGAACCTGAGACAAACCACGCTAATGAAGGTTACATCTTTTGACTAAAATATCATTGGGAATGACACAACTAGCAGCCCCACTCCGGAGAGAGTCTCGATCACCCCAGTTTGTGATGACCTTTTTGTTTAAAATATTTCTTTGAAAACTCTTGATGTATTTTTTGTTTGTGGTACAAATATATCCACTCTCTCTTCAGTAATTAATTGTTTGTACAATTATTCCACCTATCCCATTTTAGCATCCTTGATATACCATTTCCTTATATTGTGCTTGTTTTAGCCATTTAGTATTAACTCTCTTTAATAATTAATTGTTTGTACAATTAATTCACCTATCTCGTTTAGCATCCTTGACATATTGTTTCTTTGAGATATGCCTCTTTCAGCTATTGGTAGTAATACTCTCGTTGCATTGATTAATTTTACGAATGACTCTCTATAGTCTTTCGATTCGTGATTTGTTACAAAAAACGACTCTACGTTTATTTTGTTGATCAAATAATTCTTTACGTTTATTTCTTTTTACTATGTTTGTACGGATATCCTTAATACTTATTTCTCTCTACTATTATGATCAATTGATTCTTTCGTTTGCTTGATTATTCTTACAAATGATGCTTTATACTTCTTTGATTCATAATTTGTTTATATGGATCATTCCTTATATTTATCCTTTTGATCATTATTACATTTGTACGAATGTTCTTTTTCGTGCTCTTTTAAGTCGTTGGCATGTTCGTAATATCTTCTGTTGTTTCTCCATATAATTTCATTGATTTTCCTTGTGATGCTATGACCATCCTTTTTATGATCTATTGATTTTTTTGTTGCATAAAATGTTGGTCGTCTGTTTCTTCATTCGTAAAAATATTTAATCTCTCTTCTAGGATTCTCTAATCCTGAAATATTAAACTCAATATAACATCTTTGCAATAACATTCACTTCCTTTGAAGATTAGTAATTTCTTTGATTCCTCTGTTCACATTGATTATCGGCACAAATTCATTTTTCGATCTTGATATGTATTTCCACTTTATATATGCTCCTTTGATCATCAGTATGACATATTAATTCTTTGTTTTTGTTTGCCTTCTCATCAGTACAAATATTCAATCTTTTCATTAAGGATTTTCCTAACAATTGATCCGTAGCTTCATGCACATTGCAGACATTTTATGTGTTGACTATTATTTATTCAATATTCGTTTGCTACCTTGTTTAATTGTTTTATTGAACCCTTCGAACACGTTTCGACACATAATCCGAAGATAGGAGCTTTAGTCCTTGCACTAAAGAGTTGGGGGCACTACATATACGATACAAGGTGCACAGTCACCAGAGCAAGTGAACTATACAAACTTGAACTGCCGCGGGAATTCAGTGGAACCTGTAGCGCCTTTTACGTCTTGAACCTAAAGAAATGTTTATCCGATGAAAACCTTGTCATTTCGTCAAATGAAATTCAACTCGACAACAAGCTACACTTTATCGAGGAGCCTATAGAGATTATAGACCGTGAGATCAAACAACTAAAGCAGAACCGTATCCCTATCGTCAAAGTTCATTGGAACTCTCGAAGAGGACCTGAATTCACGTGGGAGCGTGAAGACCAATTATGTAGCAAGTACCCTCACCTTTTCTCGAGCACTCCGCCAATTGACAACACTAATTGTACTCTAAGGACAGAGTTCCCATAACAGGGGAAGACTGTAACAATTCGTAATTTTCGGGTCATTATTTAACCTCGTACTTTTACTTTATATTATTTATTTTAAATTTTTCATAAAAATTTACTTTTACGAGTAACCGGATAGGTTATCCCATGTACGAAGTGAAACGCACATTAAACGTGAACCCGATTCTAGACTAAATATTAGTCTCCATATTCTATGCATTTTTATTATTTTATCTATGTACATTATATGTTAGTATTTTATAGAAATAATAGACTTTTATATTGCTATTAGAAAATTAGAAAAGTCTTTACGTTAAGTTTCATTAGAAATAAGTACCATTTGTGAAAAAATAGTTAACGAAAAAGACTAATAGTGCAAAGGACTTAACGACAGGGACTAATGGTGCACAGTTAACTATTATGGGTAGGAATTACCACTCTACCCTTGGGCTTACATAAGCTTTATTATTCCATAATTTTTTCATAAGAAAAACAAGTATATGTGTTTTGGTACGTGTCCTCTTAAGAGGATTTAGGAGGGAAAAACCTCTATCACTTCATTCTATGTCAGGATCATCCTAAAAAGGTTCTTCAAGATTAAGAGTTTGAATTCATGATGAAATTGGTGATTCTTTATACATATTCAAGGATTAGATTTGATATCTCCTTCAAAGGTAAGTAATTAAATTAGTTTTAATTCATGATTATGATAGAATTTAGGGAATTATGCTAAATTGAGGTTCTATTAAACCCTAATTTTGAATTGAGATAAAAACATGGTTTAGAAAATCATGTTATGTTAGAATTAAGCTAATAATAAAGTTTTTATGTTGATTGTATCATTGGTGGAAGAGTTAGGATAGATTAAAAGGTATTGTTGAAGTCGTGGTTGATTTTGGGTAGATTTTGGTAAAAATAGTTTGCTGTCTAGATTTGTCACGAGCCTTAAGGGGTTTTTTAAATTATTTTGGGAAGCTAAAACCTTGATATTTTGTTAGTACCTGTTAATACCTACGTGTGGGTATAAAGAACGTAAAAATCAGACTTAAAATGAGTAAGTTATGGTCAAATGAAGTTTGGTTAAACTTTCGGCAAAACTGTTTTGGACAGAATCTGACCCGTTCACAGTTTCACTGTTTTGACCCATTTCGGGTCCGAGTCGGCTAAAATTTATAAACAAGAACCTGTAGATTATGACTTTTCCTACAAACGTAGCTTTCGGTAAAACAATGAATCATTATAACGAAGGAGATACGCTCATTTAAAAACAAACTAAATTTGGGAATTTTCAAAGTTTAAAAGTGAGCTGATTGGGTATTTAAAATGGGGTTTCGGGCATTTTCGGGTCCGTTTGAGATATAAAATCCTTAGCGAATATGATGGTAACACTTATAAATTTGCTAGACATTAAAAACTTTCTAAAACATTATTAGGTAAAGAATGAATGTGAGATATTATGAATGCTTATGATTAATAAAGGGGTGTTTGGCTAGAGCTTAAATTAGCATCTAAATAAGCAAATTTGGCTTAAGGCCTGAAGAATAATGACCTAAACATGTCTAATAAGATGTGATATAATTTTGGTGAAGATTGAGATAGCTTATTATGGGCTTTGGGTCGTTTTGGACATGTTTAAAAATGGGACAACACGGTGTGCAGAATTTTGTACCGACTTTAGAAAATCATAGAAAAATAACCGTAGCTCTAGAGATGTGCCTTACATATTCGAAAAGGAGGAAGAGTCTATTTTCTAGAAAAAATATTTCCACGCCATGAATGTAAGTTTAAATGGGTCAAAATCAGAATATTGCAGTGGGTTGTAGAAATTATGCATAAAAAGAGAGTTTTATAAAAAGTGTTTCTTGTAATTTATTCATGCTCATTATTTTATTAAAATTTTCAAACTTTAGGTACAATGTTATGTTAAAAATAAAGAAATGTTCTACTTGTAAGCACTATTATAGAGTGCAGGGACTATTTATGTCAAGATATGAAAGTTTAGTCAATAATCTAATAAGGCTATAAATAGGGTATTTATGCCATGATTAGATGTAACAATTTCATTTTAATCAAAAGGCAAGTTAGGTATTTCTCTCTCTAAACACACACACTAATTACACCTTAATCTTCACACACTAGTCATCAATCAAGATCTTATTTGCTTAATATGTGGTATCAAGAGCCAATGATTGTGGATTAGTGTTATATTTTAGTGTTTGATTGTGTTAGAGATCGAGTTTTCTGCTTATTGAGCATATTAGAAGTGCTTATTTTCGTCAGAATTTGCTTATTCTGTGCTTATTGATAATTTTCGTGCTTATTGTGCTTATTCTGGTTAAATTTGCTAAATTTCGTGCTTATTCATGTCTGATTCAAATTCGAGCTTATTTGTAGCTTATTCTGAGTGCTTATTGCTTATTCAGTTGTTTAATTGCTAAATTCGTGCTAATCTGTTTAGTTTTTGCTAATTCAGTCAGATATATAGTATTTTCGAGCTTATTCAGTAGTGCCTATTCTGGTCATATTTGCTTAAATCATACTAGCTTATCAGATCTGCTTTATTTGTTTTTCATTGGATTATTTTTGCTTATTTTAGTGCTTATAAAGATTAAAAAATAGTGCTTATTTTTCAGATCTGAAAAACGGTTTTTGTAACTGATTTGTAACAAATTTTGTAACTACTTTTGAAAAAGTTTGACTTTTGGTCAAAAACACGTTTTTCTGTTACACGTTTTACTGTTCACGCGTTTTCAGATCTGGTCAAATCTGGTCAACACTGTTTACGTGTGAATTACACGCATTTTTTTCCGATATACGCGTTTTCTGTGGGATCCGAATTCGCAACATTGCAAGGAGAACTGAATTCGCAACAACAGTTACAACCGGATTCGCAACAGTCTATTGAAACCGAATTAGCATAAATACAAAACAAAACTATACATCTTTTTCAACTCAGATCTAAAACAGAAGATAAAGAAAAAGAAAAGGAACAAGAAAGACAGAAAAGTCATTTAGATCTCAGAACAGTTCACGTATTGTACAAATCTTTCAAGTTTTTGAGTGTGAACACAATCCGTCACTGATCTGATCAAACAACAACATGTACAACTAGATCTAACCACATACTTCATCTCCTCATATCAAATCAAATCCAAGACTACTCCTAAACCCACCATCCACATCATCCATCATCTTTATTCTCGAAACTTAAAAAGAAGCTAAAAAGATCTCAGTTTTGGTTTGATTTCTAAGGATAAATCTTTACAAGACTACAATCAAAACCATCTCATCATAGATCATTTGTGAAGGCTTAGCTTCTTGATTATTTTTCGAAACAAAAACAACGAAAAACAAGAACAACCAACTGTCCATATTTTTCTTTTGTTTCGGCTTACTCATAAAAAAACAAACAAGATCTCAGCTTTGGTACACATCTCGTTTGAATAACAAATCTTAAAGATTCTAACTGTGAACCATTTCTTCATAGATCAATAATTTTTTTTGAAGCTTTCACTTCTTTTAATTTTTGAAAATACAAACAAAGAACAAAAACAAAATTGTTTCATTCTTTATTTCTTTCAGTTGAAAAAGAACAAGAAATCAACATGAAAACAAAACAGATAACCTACCTTTGACCTTGAAGCCGAATACTTTTTATTCAAGGGTTTGGTGTTTACTTCTGTTCTTCGTGAGTAACTAAAAGAACCAAATCAGTAGTGCTTGTGATCCGATTTGCAAAAGAGAATAGTTGGTATCATATTTTTTATTGTGTTCCTGCGTGAGATTCTAGAAAGAAAGAAAATATTTGTGATGTGAGGTTGAGGATTGATAAAAGGTCATGTGTGTCTATTTTATGGATACAAGATGGTAGATGAAGTTGTGTGTTGAAGAGATAAGATGAAACACTGTGATATAGAAAGAAAATAAAAGAGAGGTGTGAGTTTTATCATAGTGTTTAGGGTTAGGGTATGACTGAGGTATCTGATTTTATATAGCGTTATTGTTTTTTAGGGTTTGGAATTGGGCTGGCATACTCTATACAAAAGAATATTGGGCTGCGAATTTTTTTTATATAACAAAAGAGTGGGCCGGATATTTTTTTTGAATGTATGATTCATTTAAGCTGATTTGTTTAGCATAGTCGACTTTTGGTGTTATTAACGAGTATGGGTTAAATTTTTGGTCTGGTTAATTAGCAAAATCATTTACTTTTACACTACGGTCATAATTGGGGATCGATAATTCATAATTGATTGATATTTTGTGTTAAATTTTTAGAGATTATTTTTTGTCTACGTTTTTAATTGAGCTTAAATAATTTTTTTTAGTAAAAAGAAAAATTAGTAGTGGTGTTGTTCATAATAATAATAATAAAATATATATATAATAATAATAATAAAATAATTTTTTTTAAATTTTGTGTTAGATATTTTTTTAGTGATAATTCTTTTTAGTCTACGATTTTAACTGAGGCTTAAATAGTTTAGTTTGAAGTGATTAATTGAGCGCGCTTGTCGGGATTATTCGTTGACTATCGGGATTTTTGTTCGAGACAAGATGAGTCGAGACGTAATTACGGTTGGTTCGACAATGCGGATTCCATTGTTATATCGGGGTGAATACTCTCAGTGGCGTGAACGGTTTATGAACTATCTTGAAGAGCAAACGGATGGTGAAGCAATGACTTATACCTACTTAAACTATGACCTATAAGCTACATAAAACTACTTTTGAAAAGTATTTTGAAATCTCATTAAGCTAAGAAAAAGCTAATTGAAATAAATTCTTTTGACTTTTAACTATGTTTTTGGATTTTTTAAGAAAAGATAAAATAAGCTAAAACCTATCCTAAATAAGCTATGAACTACTAAACTTTAACCTAATAAGCTAGTTTAAACAACAACTAAGCAAAAACTTAAGCTATAAGCTAGAAATCTCAAATAAGCTCTTTGACAAAAACTGTTAACCCAAACAGTCCATAAGGGCAACTTTGAGCTTATTTTTCAATAAGCTAAAGGATCCTTAGGGACTTTTGGCTTATTACACTAAAAAGAGTACCTAAAATACTACTTAAAACAATAATTGAAAAACATTTTGAAAATTTAAATGAACAATGAAAATTCTAAATGAAAACTGCTTATTAACTCAGTAGGAGCTGAGTATGTTTTTTATTTACAAAAGACAAAATGCTGATTTTGAGCTTAAAAACAGATAGACAAATAAGCTATTTTCTAAAAACTAAGTTCAAAAAGATGATCATTAACCTAAAAACTACTTGTAAACTAAAAATCAAATCCTAAGACCTAAATTTAACCTCTGATAATACGCAATGAAAAAGGCAAATTTATTCTAATACAGCTGATGCAATTTACACAAATTTGCCAAAACACTCAAGTCCAACTATGCAAGTTTAAAGAACTGATTCTACACTCTTAAAACCTCAAAACAAAAGCTATTAGAGTAATTATTCTTAGTAAAACAGACTTGAGCTTATGATGCTAAAATAACTGAGCTTATGCTACCAGATTTAAACTAATAACATACAAACTTTAGAAAACTTGATTAAACCTACAAATATCCTTAAATCCTCACCTTTAGAAACTTAAATTGCAGATTAAATTCACTTTAAAGAACCAAGAGGATCTTGGCAGTACTAACTTAAGTTAGTACTGCCTTGACCCAAACACCCCTTTAAAGTGCTTAATGCCATTTCAAGTTTATAAATCTTAGATTAAAAGCACAAATTGTAAATACCAGATAGTGAACAGCTAAAAACAGACTTAATAAGCAGATTTCAACAACAAAATAAGCAGAATCAATAAGCTAACTAATTATGCTACTATTTTTGGTTTTTTAACTGTTTTAAAGAAATAACAAGCAGATCAAGTTCTAAGCTAACAATTAGACATAATAAGCATTTAACATCTATAATAAGCAACAATAAGCTAGATTAAACAGCAATAAGCAAGTAATAAGCAGTATTAAGCTAATTTGCAATATTAAAGCTATAAAAAGTAAATTGAGAACTTACATAAGCCTCTGCACAAACAAGGAAATAAAATGCTCTTATGAGCTAATCAACAAGCTCTAGCTTATCTATGATAAGCTAGTAAGGTCCTGGAAACCCTTCCATTTCTGGTTTCCCTTCCAAAATTAAGCTGAGGTACATTTGAGGGTGAATTTGTATGTCAATAAGCTCATTTAAGCTTTAAGAGCTTAAATGAGAGTGTAGCTAACTTGAGTAAAGTTTAAAGCTTAAACATAAATGAGACTTAAGAAACAGTTAAAGCTTATTAAAACCATAGTTTTTGTCATAAAAGTAGATTTATGAAAAGACAATTGCACAAATAGAAACTTTGAATTCTAATTTATAATAAAGTTGAAGTACAAAATAAGATTACAATAAAGCTAAACATTACTTTTTTAAAAAGAAAATTTACAATTTAAAAAGCTACTCTAAAAAGCTAATAAACTAATCCTCCCCCTTGAGAGTGAGGAGAGCCTTTATTTATAGGAAGAAAGGATTCTTTCTCTAGTCCATTCAAGCACGCTCCCCTTTTATCCTTGAAAAAAATATTTCTGGCTTAGAATCCTCAATACATTGGATACCCGCCTTCACCGTTGATCAATATTGTGGATCACAATAACGGATTTGCCATCGTGGCAATCCTTATGTAAGAGGCTATGTGCTTCTATTATACTTGTTTAGTGTAAATTTTCCATCCAAAAGTGTGTTTGTTTGCATTTGCGTATCATTCCATTTGTACATCTTGACTAATGAGAGCTCTTGGTGACGTATTTGTTGATGACTTGGCACTTAGTACTTGGTATCTTCTGGCCACATAGCGTACTAGAGAGAGCGTGGGTTTTTACCTATGAATTTTTACACAGGCTTGAATTGGGACGATGTATGAATAGTAACACCCATTCGCGCCCTTTTTCTTTTTATAACGTTTTTTGTTTGACTTGGGAAAAACAGGAGTTGACTTGGCCATTTAAGGTTTGGCGGTGTTTATCATGGGCTTGGTTAAAAGGGTTTAGTTTTTAAGAGATAACGACAGTTAGTCTTTATAATAAAAAGACTAACGGTGTTAGGGTTTTAAGGATTTATAGTGAATTTGGTTTAACATTAAGGCTCATTTGGGTATTTTGAGGGTTTTGTCTTTTTGTGGTGACTAAAGGGTTTGACCTGTTGAACCTTAGTTGACCATGTTACTTGCTAGAAACATCCGTCCACTCTTGTACATTCCATCCGTATCCCGAGTTTCGAGTTGTCCGATTTATGACCGTTTTCTTATGATTTTTTGTAATATCCGTATCCTACACATGCACAAAAGACAAAACAAGCAATATACAAGCATTTTATGCACAATTTCATCTTTTAAGGGCTAATTTTGGTATGGAAAGGATATGTGATTTCTCACATATCAAAATTCCCCAAACTAAGTGATTGTCGTGTCCTCACGCAATATTATATGCCCTAAAACCAAATACCTTAAAACTTCCCCAAACTAAATCTTTTAAAAGTAGCAAAGACTTTTGTGAGGAGAGTTAAGAAATCACAAGCTTTAAAACACCCTATTTTCCTATTTTTTCAAACTTTTTCCATTTTTTTAGCAACTACCTAGAATATTCCGACTTTCGTTATTTCCATAATCGTTAAGGATCATAGAACAAGATGCATTTCGATCCGAGAATGCCCCAATAAGGATAAATTCATCGTACCTGACTTTTCACTAGCTCCAAACCAAGCTTAAAACGAAAT